>JAHWGI010000469.1:0-237500 GCA_029379305.1 Frankliniella fusca | reverse complement strand
GCCTAGCGTGACCGGTCGCTATTTGTTATTGGCCGGTCGTGAAGGAACGCGACGGCCAGGCCCGCCCCGCCGCGCAGCCTTGGACGGACATTCACGCTTCACTGACCCACTGATTGGCGAATTTTCGCACAGACGAAGGTTTTCTTTTTCGCAGTGTCGTCGAGTCCCTTCCGCGTTGTCCGTCCGCTCCGGCTCTGATCTCGCTCGTCCCGGGGCAGCGACAGCGAGCGCCAGCCGTCTGATTCCGAAGATCGCTCTCCTTCGTCCGTCCTTGTCGCACCTATGGCGGAGCGCTGTGTTTGGGGATGGCAGGGCCCCACGAGTGAGACAAGGACATTGAGAGCGATGATCCTCGGAATCAGACGGCGCGGGCGCGGAGAGGAAGGTCTCCTCCTGTATAAAGGACCTCAAAAGGACACTGGCTCCCTGTGGGACCTGAATGTGTCTCATGTGACCGGAAAGGGGGGCCCCGCCCATTCGATGAGATCCTTATTTCAGGGCCGCTCACCTGAGGGGAGTCCCGCGATGTAAGTGATCCACTGTCAAAAAGAGAATAGCTCGCAATTTCAATGTTTCTCTTTTTAGGAAATGTGAATTTGTACGTTGTCGTGACGATACCACGTCGGAATGCGAAGGTCCTTGTGATGACGTGATTTGTCTCTCCTGATCAAAAAAGAATACAAAGTACGTAAGTCAAATTCACGTTGCCCGTCACGACCTTTACCTTGTCGGCGGTCGGCGGTATGTCCGATCCGGCGTGAACTCTGCTGCGCGAGGCTGCGATCCTCCCGTCGGCCTCTGTCCGCGAGCGTTGACCAGGGTCTGCAGAGGGCGGCGGCGTGCGAAGCGCGCGCGCGCGCGTGTGTGTGCGTGCGTGTGTGCGTACGTGTGTGCGTACGTGTGCTTGCGTTTGTCTGTCTGTGTGTGACCTTTGCACCGCCATGTTGGTCTAGTCGGAAGCGCGCACGAGATCGCCTGTGGCTCGGGATGGATGCGGCGCAAAGTTGCTCGTCAAGAAGTGAGCCGGTGCAGTTGTGCGTCGCGGCGCGTCGCGGCCCGCGGTGACAGATCCTTACTCGCCGGGCCGGGCCGGGTCGGGCCGGGACGCGGCTGGGGGCGTCCCCTTATAGAGCAGGAGGATGGTAATGCAATCGGTCGCGCTGCGCTCCTGAGGAGGAAGAGGCACTCCATGTCGGTGGCACGCCTCCTCGACGGTGTGTATATCTTGGGGGAAACAACTGTGAAATTATTGTAGACATCGGAATTCATGCGGGAAAACTCAGAGAAATTAAAAAAAAAATTGGGGGAAAATTTAATCAAAAATTCACTAAAATGCAATAAAAGTTCACGAAAATTCACAAAATGTGTTCACCAAAAGTTGTTCCCCCCTCGGCTTAGAGGGCTGTTTAACGCTCAACCTGCTGTCGAATAATACGCGGTATATGCATGCGGCTCCGGGCCGGGAGCCTATATAGTGCATGAGAACGAAGCGAGTTGGATTGTGCGGCTGTAAAGCATATTACAAGTGTGTGGCGCCCAGCCCCGAGCCCCGGCACTCCGTGTCTATTAATACGGGCCGTATGCGCTCGTCAACAAATTACCCTTCGCCTCGCCTTCGCCTCTCGCTCGCCGACAGCCGAATTCCATCCAAACGAGAATTGCCCTTTTTTATCCCCTTCCCGCTCTGTATACCCCTTCCCTCCCTCCCCTTACACTTTGTAATCCCCCCTCCCCGGTCCCTCCCTCTCTCTCACTCCTTCTCCCTCCCCCCCCTCCCCTCCCCACACTCTCCCTTCTCTCCACCCCTCAGGAGAATGTGAAGCACGGGAGAGGATTCCCTCTGCTCCCTCTCACTCCCTCTCCCACTGACATACCACCATATTGCGACACTATTATTCTCGTATGGCTTGGCAGGGGTTATGGCTGGAATGAGATACGAGTGCGTAGACGATAAATTAATCCAACAAACTCTTTTATGTTTTGTGGACTCCGTTATCGTTGTGACGCCGCGCGAGCGGTTTTTTGAGAAACACGGAGGGTCTTCACAAGGATCGGAGAAATCGCGTATATATATATATCACTGCTGACCGTGGAGACAGTGGCGCAAGGGGACGAGCGGGCGGGGTGAAGGCGGGGGGAATCACCGACGAGGAAAAAGGGTGGAGAGCTGGGAGAAAGGGGGCAGGGCAGGGAGTTGGGGGGGGGGAGGAGGGCGGAGCAACGGGAATCGCGAGCGTGGAATACAGATATGACTTGTGTACGTTTGTGCCGGCGGCAGAGACGCCCAAACAGCCAGCCAGGAAGCGTGAAGGAAAGAGGGGATATAGCGGGGAGGTGAGGGGGGACCAAATAAAATATGAATTTAAGGATTCGGTCGCGCATTAAAATGCAGAGCGCGGCTGTCGGTGCCGCGCTGCGCCGCAGCGCACTGTGTGATGTCCGCGGGTACCGCCCCACCCCGCTCCGCCCCGCCCCACCCCCACCACCCCGCCCCGCCTTAGTACCGAACCGCAAGTAGTGTCCCACGCCCAGGAAACAGTTTCCTCGACTTGGTTTTTTTCAAGAACATTTTCTTTATTCAATTTTCCTTCCTTAATTCGAAGAAATAACCTTTGCCTTGATTTGAGAGAAATGGCTTCGAAGGAACAAGGATGGCGAAAACAAGGCGAGATTTTGGCTTCAATCAAATTTTTCTGGGTGCAACTCCCTCTTTCATTCCTGACGATACATTTCTATCCCTCCCATCTTACCGTAATTCCTGAACCTCCTCTCTCTTCTTTCGGCCTATTTGCGAAATAATAGAAATGGTGAAAGAAATCGTTTCTGTATGAAGCACGATTAAGTCAGTGGACCGCCTTACCGCCTTGCTTTCTATAGCGATCAAGATTTTTTTTCTGTCACACGCACCGCCTTTTTTTCTTGCAGTGCTGGGCACAACGGGCCATGTGTTGTCCGCTGGACCGCTCGTACACTTTCCTAGTGTACTTCTTGTTGCTGCTGACGAACAGATCGCTTTACAAGTGTCGATAAGCCCGTGATGTGGCTGCGAGAGGCTGGAGGCGAGGGGCGAGGGGGAGCGGGGAGCACAGCCGGAGAGCATTGTTTTACGCGAAGCTAGCGTTATGCATCGTGCACTCCCCCTGCTTCTCCCGCCTCAACCTCTCTGGAACTGCGCGCGACGCAAAAAGATTTGTTCGCTCTTGGTGCGCTATCGGTTTGCGATCGATTCGCGGAGGTTCGCGCTAGGCGAGAGGGGGCCTCAACTTGGCAGTGCACACCGTAATGCCACTATATTTTTAGGCCTTTTCTAATCAAAACGTTTAGCCTATAGGCAAGAAGTACGGCTTTCGTATTTTTTTTCGGAAAACATTTTTTTGTTTTGTTTTTATTTTTGGTTTCCAGGCGGGTGGGTGAACTCGGGTGAACTGCTCTTGATTACTCGAGTTCAAAACCCCTAGGTAGGTAGGCAGTAGGTACACCAACGGCCACGCGCTGTGGTTATGGCCAGGCTCGCGGGCGATGCACCACATTAGAAAAGTTGGAAATTTTGAACATAGCTGAATTCGGCTGGGATTTGTTTGATATGTCTATATGCTGCTGCGTACGCGGGCGTACGAGGGGGAAACAACTCTGAAATTTTTGTACACCTCATCACTGGAAAAACAAACGTCGCATCCGCTACACCAATTGGTGTGTTCTATGGCAACATTTCAGTTTTTGTGAAATATTAACCAACCGAGACTTTAAGTTTCATTTCTTATGCGCCTACCAGATTCCCCATGAAATTCCCGTTCGAACGAACCTACATGTGATGGGGTTGCGAGCCTAAATACTACGACTTTAAATAGGATTTGTAGAAAATGGGGAATTGGACATGTTGAATGAACTATGCATCTGAACCCCATCACATGTAGGCTCGTTCGAACGGGAATTTCATGGGGAATCTGGTAGGCGCATCAGAAATGAAACTTAAAGTCTCGGTTGGTAAATATTCCACAAAAACTGAAATGTTGCCATAGAACACACCAATTGGTGTAGCGGATGCGACGTTTGTTTTTCCAGTGATAATTTAGAAAAATCCAAATTCAGAAAGATTCAGAAAAAAAATTAGAAAGATTTACAAAACTTTAAAAACATTCAGGAAATTTAGAAAAAGTTAGGTGAAATTGAAGTGAAAATTTACAAAAAGTTTACAAAAATTCACAAAACGTGCACACCAAAATGCAGAGATGTTTCCCCCTCGGTGGTGTATATTATATTGGAAACAAGTATCACTTTTCGTATGCATTTCGTCCACCGCACCTGCGTGCTCTGCTGCTGTCCCCTCGCTCTCGCCCTAATGAAACTGAAAATCCCTTTGTATGTGACGGACACGTCACGTCTCTCTGCCCCCGGCTTTGTCTGTTGCGCGGCCACCTAACCCGTTTTGCGCGGGCCGGGCCGGGCGGTACGACTTCTCTTGCTCCGGGGCTCTTGTAGGCTGGGCCTGTTTCGTGTGGGTTTCGATCTCGACAAGTCGATTTTTTTCTGCCCCCCCCCCCCCCCCTTCTCTCCTCTGTCCGCCCCGCGCGCGTTGTGTGCCGCAGTAGTACAGCCCTGCTGTGGGCCGCACGGCCGAGCGGCCTGCTGTCTCGCCTGGGCGGGGCTAGACGGTGGCACAGCTCCGTAGATTAGGCCCCTAGTGGGTAAGCTGAGCTTTGTCGGGGAGAGAGAGAGAGAGAGAGAGAGAGCGAGCGAGAGAGCAGCTTGTCTATGTCCCACGCGAAAAAGCTCCATGGCGGCTCGCGCCGGCCTATAGCCTCGCAAATCATTGATGTCACTGCATTCCCTTGGCCGTGTACTCGTGCGCGCGCGCGTTTGTGTGTGTCTGTGTGTGTGTATATACGTGTGTGTTTGTGTGAGTGAGTGAGTGAGTCTGATGTGTAGTTTGCGCGGATCTCGACGTTAGCCTTGATGCCTCACTCTCCTCTCCGCTCCCTTGTCCCTCTCACTTCCTCTCTCTCCGTTTCTCTCTCTCTCTCTCTCTCTCTCACTCTCTCTCACTCTCACTCTCTCTCTCTCTCTCTCTCTCCTTCTCTTTCTCTCTCGCTACATGGCTCCACAAAAGGTCAAAATCAGCGATGAAATTGAGCAAATTGCGTTGTGGATCGCGGAAGAAAGCTCGGAGCGACTCGCTCTGTCCTGCCCCCCCCCCCCCCCTCCGGCCATGCTCGTCGCGTCTGTCGAGTCGCTCGCTCTGCTTCTCTCCGTCAACTCGTTCAGACGGAAACATTTTGGACGTTGCTAACTTGTTCTTTACGCGCCGAGATGGCTGGGGGCGGGGCGTGGGCCGCTCTTCGCCGTGCCAGTCGTCTTTGGAGCATCCTCGCTTCGCAGTGCGACGAGTAAAACTATATCAGCTGCTGTAGAGAAAGCGCGATGGCTCAATACACTTGCCTTTCCTTCGTTACACCCGTTGTAGTAGGCTGCAAAGGCTGTACCTTCGAACAATGCATAACCGCGCCAATGGAATAGAGACAGGAGAGAGAGAGAAAGAGAGAGAGAGAGAAAGAGAGGGAGAGCAAAGTGACAAGTGTATGGCGGGTTTCCCGGAGCGGGCGCGGGCCGGCGCGGCGGCCGGGCCAGACTGCTGGTCGCCGTGTGGCTGGTCAGCTCGGTGTAGTGAGCGCTGCTGGCCGCCCCTCTCACCACCTTCAGCATCACGGGGTGGACTGTCCACTCCAGTGTCCACTCGCTGGACCGGATCGGACCCGCATTTAAATGTCCGTATGATCCGGCCAATTCTTGGCCGTGGGATTTCTCTTAAAATTGAGGGTGATGATTTTCGCGACAAGTAGATTTTGTTCAGCTTTGCGACGCGCGCACACGCACATTAAAACACACACACACAGACGCACGCACGATCTCTGCTTCTCCCGAGGGGGAAACAACTCAAAACTTTTTGTACACCTCGTAATTCAGAAAGAAAAAAAAATCCGAAAAGCGCATAAAATGTCGGAAAGGCTCAGAAACATTCAGAACAATTAAGAAAAATTAAGAAAAGTTCAGGAAAATTTACAAAAAATAGGCAAAATTCAGGCAAAAAATTGCAAAAAATAATACTAAAATAAACAAAATCTGTACAGAAAACTCAGAGCTGTTTCTCCCTGGGCCTCTCCCCTTTCTCTCTCTCTCTTTCTCTCTTTCCCACCCTCTCGCGTCATTCCTCTTCAGCCCCAACCCGACCTCCTCTCCCCCTCTGAGATGTTGCTTCTTTTCATTCCCCCACCCCACCCCCTCGCACCTCTCTCTAATGTCTGTCGGGTTTTTGTTGCAGGTGAGTTTTGCTTGGCCTTCTGTCATTGTCGCCCGGGCCCGGCCCCGGCCTCGGCCCGGCTCGGGCCAGCAGGCCGAGAGCCTGCTCGGGTGACCTCGGCCGCCGCGGCCGTCTCCTGTCGAGGGTGAGTGACCTGAGGGTGTCGCACAGACTGGTCTCGGCCGCGCCGCCGGCCGGCCGTCGAGGGTGTGAACCACGAGGACTCTTCTTCCTTGAAGTGTCATTCGACAGCGACAGCCTCCCCCGCGCTTCGCCGCACTGTCCGCTCGGCCTTCTCCTCCCCCCCCCCTTCCTCCTGCACCTATTTCCTTTTTTCCCTCCCATCCGGACCGCCTAACTTCGATTTCGATCTCTTCCCCCTTACTACTGTGTCCTTCACCTCTTCATGTCTTGGCCTTTCTCCATCTTTAACTCTCCCGTCTTGCTGGCGCCTCTTCCGCCTTCTCGCCTCTCCCGAGGACCGAACGAAGGTCGGAGGGCGGCCGGATGCAGCGGCGACGACATTTTGGCAGAGCGTCATCTTTCCGGCCCAGTTTCTGTCCGCCCCGCCCCGCCCGCCCCGCGGCACGCACGGGCCTGCCCTATGCCATCCCGTGTGCATGCGAAGCCCCCCCCCCCCCTCCCCCGCCCTGCCCCGCCACGAGCGCGATCCTTTTGCAGGGTTGCCACTTCGTCGCCAAGCCCAGCAACCGGCCCAGTGCAGGGCGGCGCAGGGCGGCGGTGGCGGCGGCGTGTGCAGTGCAGTACGACCCTTGGGCTGCCTGCCTGCCTGCCTGCCTGCCTGCTGGTCCGTCCCGCGCGGCTGGCTGCCAGCTCGCCTGCCCGGCCTGCTGCCTGCTCCCCCGCGCGCCCCACACTAGCGCTCCCTGCGGCCCGCCTCCTAAACCGTGACGCCTTCCCTTCCCTTCGGCCGTTTCCGCCGCCGCTTCGGCTCTTCCTTCGGGACCCCCCTGGCGGCCGGCTCGGGCTCGGCTCGGCTCGGCCCGCTTAGCTGCGCTTGGCTTGGCTTGGCTTCGCCGCGCCGCCGGGACGCCGCCGCGCCGCGCCGGTCCGGACGCTGGTTTGAAAAATAAAGCTACACTAGTTTTTTGTGCGGGGTATGGACTGGCGGGCTGGGGCGGGCGGGAGGCGGGGCGGGGCGGGGCCGCGCTCGCGCGCTCGGGTCCGAGCCGAAGCCGGCCGAAGCGGGGAGCCGAGCCGAGCCGAAGCGGAGCGCGTGCTGGTGGTACGGGGCGGGGAGCGGTCCAGTGTGTCTGGCTCCAGGGCGAGGGGCAGGTCGCTGTGTCGCTCCGCTCTGCGCGCCCCGTCGCGTCGCGTCCCGTACCGTCCGCTCCGACAGCCCCGCCGCCGTGTGTGAGTGAGTGTGTGACGGACCCGCGCCGCGACGCCCGAGTGACAAGTGGATTTTAAGCTCACGAAAGGAATTGACACGACCGCGCCGCAAAGTGAATCAAGAGAATTGTGAATATCTGCACATATTTTGACTACCTGTGGTAGTTTCAGTGTGTAAGTGTGTATGTGTGTGTGTGTTATTGTGTCGTGTGGGTATATATGTGTGTGTGTGCCTGTGCACTCAGCAAGTGGAGCCAGTTTCGACGCGTGCAACACTTTTAATTTTCCCTTTGGACTCTTCTCGATTGGGCGACGGTTGTAAAGAGATTGAACTTAATGAGCGACGGGAATGGGATCGAATGGGTTGGAGGCGAGATATCGCTCGTGTTGTAACAGCGCCTTCCCTCCCCCCACCCGCGAGCGACGCCCGGCTCGGCTCGGCCCGGCCCGGCCCCCCGGCGCCGTTAAGTGGACATTAGACCGACGTTAAACAGACGCCCCTCGGTTTGGAGTGAATGCGCTGCTTGCTTCCTGGGACACATCTGAAAATGAGAAGAATAAAAGCCTAGACTAGGAGCCGTGCATCATGGCCCTGTCTGCGCGAGTGTGTGTGTTTCGGTAGCTGGCTGGCCGCCGGGCGGCTCCAAGTAGTGTGGGTAGGCAATCCCCCGCGGCAGGCGCACGGAGCGCGTTGCCTACCCAGCGCGGGGCTCCTGTCACCGTGCAGACTGTATCCCCACCTGCCTACTCGGCAACTCCCCTGCACTCGCGCACTGATGTTGCCTAGTAGGCAGGCGGATACACAGTGAAATTACGCACAGGTGTACGTATAGGGCGTTTATTTTTTGCCTAACCTTCTGGCAACACTGCCACCCACCCACTCGCCCTGACCTGTCCCCGGCCCTTTCCCCCCTCTTCCAAACTCCAACAAGTATTCGAGGTAGGCAACGCCAACCCCCCGTGGCGGCCCGGCGGCGCCGGTTGCCTACCCGGCGCGGAGTTTCTGTCGCCATCCACTGCTGGCCCTGAGTAGTTCTCCTCGTCCCTTTTCTCTCTCTCCCGAAACTCCCCCGTCCTGTCACCCCCCTCCCTTTCCCCCGCTTTGCCGCTCCTCTAGTTTCTGGGTCGTTTTACGACCCTCGCAGAGAGGGCTCTGGCTGTGCTCGGCTCGGCTCGGCCGGGACCGGACTGCCCTGCCCTGCCCTGCCGCGGCCCTCGACTCGACTCGACTCCTCCTATCCCGGCTGACGTGCGGCCCACCCTCTCTCAGCCCCACTCGGCTTTGGGCCGCCGATGACTTTTTGGGCCAGTGGGGCCTGGCGAGCGAGCGAGCGGGCCTTTGTGTGCCCGAGGGGCTGGAGGGAGGGAGGGGGTCGGAGCGTGGAGGGTCGCGCCGCGCTGAGCCGCGCCCCTGCCCTGCACGGCCACCCTGGGGGAGGCTAGGCTCCCCGCGGACACCTGTGGCGGCCGGGCCGGGCCGGTACCAGCTGGCCCGTATGCTGCGGGCTCTCCTAGTGCACCTCCCAGCGGTGTTGCCAGAAAAGTTAGGCAAAAAAAGACCGCGCAATACACCTTTGTGCTGGTGGTGGTATCTCCGCCTGCCTGTGCAGTGCAGGGGAGTTGTCTGGTAGGCAGGCGGAGATACCGTCACCTGCACATAGGTGTATTGTGCGGTTTTCTGCCCAACTTTCTGGCAACACTACCTCCCAGTGGCTGATTAGAACTCGGCGGGGCTAGACAAAGAATAAAAAGAAAGGGTAGATAGAGGTGGTAGCCGTTGCAGCCCCTCCGCCCCCCCTCTCTCTCTCTCTTCCTCTCCTTCTCCTGCTCGCCCTTTTCACACCCTTCACACACGCCTGGTGCCCACTTGGTCCTTCCTCTTCGGTGCACACTCATTTGTAATGTCCTTTTAGTCGACTTTTAGTACATTAAGCTACTTTCGTTTTCTACGAGCACCTTGTTTTCGTAAAATTAAAAAAAAATAATTACGAAATTGCTAATAATTTTCTATTTTCTACGCAAGTATTCGTACGGAGTTATGGAAGAAGGCCTTACGCAAGTTACGCATGCACGCAGAAACGTACGTAAGAGCTAGATATAAAAAGGTAAATATCCCAGTGGTAACCCCAGCCGATGGGTAGGGTAGGGTGGGTATCAGCTCTCTCCTCAGGGTGGTGAGCGGCACCCCACCTTCCTCCTCCCACTTGGTTGTACTTCCCCCGCCCCCGCCCTCCTCTCTCCCTCTCTCGACGCGCCCGGGTAACCCTGCTCCGTCCCTCATCGTTAGGGTCGCATCCGGTACAGGCAGGTGCAAGAAGCCAGAGGGCGGGAGAGAAGGCCTTTAGGAGCCTGTTTCTTTCGGACCATCTCAGTAAAGTTTTTTGCTTTGTTTTGTCGCGATCCCGTCGGGAGCTCTTTGAAGCTCCAGGCATCAGTGATCCGTTGGGGTACGGCAGTACGGCCGCCTTATAATTTGGCTCTGAAAGCCGATCACTAAAAATTTGCAAGGTGGAGTTTCCTTTTCTGTCGCTGATGTCGCAAGTAGTTGTTTTTTGCTGTGTGTTCTTTTTCATGCAGGGATGGTGGGGAGGGGTTGTAAAGTGAAACTTTCGTCTATTTATTAAGGGGCGTCGAGGGGAGGGTTCCCAGGTGAGTCAGTCAGTGCAGCTATTCTCACTCCTTGCAGCGGGGGCGGCCGGGCCCCACCCGGACTCATGATGAGTGCAATAAAACAGTGCGGTGCGTGCCTGGGGCGGGGCGGGGTGGGGTCCCAGTCTCATTGTGTGCCCCACAAAGTCCGCGCGTCGAGCTCTCCAGCGCCGAATGACCTCTGTAGCCCCCCCCCCACCTCTCTTCATCTGCTCTCTCTCGCTCTCTCTCCTGCTCATCTCGGCGTGCGCAATTTAAATGAAACGGATTCGGGACGGCGAAGCGCGTCGTTGTCCGAATTTGTTTTCCAAAGTGTGTGAGTGTTGAACCCGCCGCCGCCGCCATAGCCCCCGCCGCCGCTCCGCTCGGTCGTTGAGATTGAGGGGAAGGGGTGGTGGGGGGTGGGGGTCGGAGACGGAACGGGCGCCAGATGTTACAGCGATTATCGTGCACTGCCCCTCCCCCCGCCCCCCTCCCCCAGCGTCCGCCACTGAACGAGGCGCCGAATCTGAGCGTAGCGCTGCTGGTGCTGGTGGGGCGGGGAGGGGTGGGGTGGGGCCTTGTTCCAGTGGGGCGGGGTCTTGTTCCAGTGGGGCGGGGCGGGGCCGCGCCGAGGGCGGAGGGCACGGTGAATGCTAACGTCACGGAGCGCGTTCGCCAGCCAAACCCCCCCGCATTTTGGATATCTGCTGCGTGTAGCCGAAAAACCTTTCCTCAAGAAACTTTTGTAACAGTCTCGAAGAAAACCTTGATGAGAGAAGAAGTACAGAACGTCACTCGTTATCTAAGACGCAGGTTTATTACAGCTGATGAAGTGCGCAAGTAGGACATTGATGCCTATCGCACACTCGAGGTAATGTCGGACGAGTGGCCTTAGTAATCAGACTGTTGTAAGAGATTTTCTGGGTGTGTCTGCGATCCTTTGCAAGTATGCTCTTGCGTCAGCTACTGAGGTGGCAAGAACAGACAGTTTGAGGACTACAGGGCGGACGGCTGCCTGCGTTTCAGCGAGACACGAATTTCGTCCTATACTTAGGCAGGTGGACGGAGGGCGGCCGTCGCTCTCGCTACTCCGTCCTTGTCGCGCTCATCGACCACTCCCATGCCCGTGTGAGTGCGCGACAGGGACGGAAGAACGAGGACGCCGCTCTGAATCAGCCGGCTCGGCTCGGCTCGGCTCGGCAGGGCAGTCCAGCTGTTGCGGAGTGGGCGACCAGCCTCGCGCCTCGCGCCACCCCACGTCACGCGTGACGTCGGTTTTCTTTATCGGAGGGCCTTCCTCACTGCCAAGGTGGCCCCGCCAGGACCCCCCCCCCCCCTTCCTCGTTTCTTCGAAGTATTAGCCGGCGCGTGATTCAAACCCGTCGAAAAAAAAAAATAATGTTGCGGTGTCGTCAACAAAACACTTGAAGTAGCGCATGCCGATCACTGGCTCGACTCGGGTAGCCAGCACTATCGCTGTAATTAGATTTGTGATGACAGGTTCAACCACCGGACCAGGAAGAGTGCTAAGGGAAGGTGGGGGCACAACAGGTGCGAGCGAGACTGGTAAGAGGGGAGGGGAGGGGGGAGTGGAGGAGCAAGGGAGCATCCCAGCCCCGTGGCCTACTGGTCGTCTCAGGAACATAAATTCTCTAGGTCCTCGCGCGTCTCTCTGGAGCCTTCTTCCTACTACACACCACAGGAAGTAGTGAAGTGCAGTCCGTCGTCGTCGTTGTCGGTCGGGGATGAACAGGAGAGGTCCGTGGTTCTCGGTAGAGGCACCCCCGCCTCGCCCGGCCCCAGCCCGACCCCGCCGGCCCTCTGCGGTCGCCTTCCTGCCCTGCCGGGCCGGGCCGGGCCCTGGGCGGAGGGCGCCCTTCGTCCTTCCCTTCTCCTCCCCTTCGCCCCGCCGCCGCTGTCCCGTAGCCTTATGTATCCTGTCTGGGGTGCCCGGCCCGGCCCGGCCCGGCGCAGCGCAGCGGTGGATCGAGGGGAGCTCGCCTCGCCTCATCTCGACCCGAGTCGGGAAGGGTTGGGAAGGGTCGACGTTATCCCTTAATCTCGATATCACGCCGCCCGGATTTGTTTTGATTAGTTTGACGTTATTTCGAATTGAAAAAGTAGAAGGGAGCGCTTCTATTTTTCTCTGTGACACGTCGTTCTTACGTTTGCATTAACGTGGAACCTCGTGGCGCCGCCGCCGTGACCTCGATCGATGGTCGCGGCGGCGTTATCGCCGAGGTGATGAGCGTATCGAAACTGGACCACTTGCGTTTGGAGTGCACCGCGCCGCGCGCCACGGCGTGCCGCCCCCGCAGCGGCTGTCCTCGTCTGACGCCCGCCCCTTGTGCCCTCCGCAGCAGGATACCTGCAGGAATATCAACAGGAGTACCAGCAGGAACAAAGAGCAAGAGCCTTATCAGCGGACACGGCAGCAGCAGCAGCAGCGGCACGATGAGGCGTTCGTCCTGACCCCGGCGGGGGCGCCACCCTCCCCGAGGATGCCGACGTGGGACAACGTGTCGGACGTGATGCAGGGCGGCATGCAGCAGTACCACAGCCTGACGCCGCTCGGGCCGCTGGGCCCGCTGGGCGCGCTGGGCGCGCTGGGGCCCGTCGGCGCGGTGCAGGAGCTGGGCGCGCCCCCCCGCCGCGGCCCGGGCCCGCCGCCCCCGCGCGCCGACACCAGCGGCCACCCGCCCGACTTCATCTCCACCAACCTGCTGTCGCCGCTCGGCCAGCAGGCCGTCTCCGTCGTCAAGCAGGAGCCCGGCACGCCGTCCACGCCGACCGCCTCGTCCGCGCCCGCGCCGGCCCTCACGCTCGCCGGCCCCGGCGGCCACAGCAGCGCCGCCACCGCCTTCGGCCAGCACTTCAAGTACCTCAGCGGCCAGGAAAGCGGGGTGAGTTTGGTGCGACTGTGTGGCGACGTAGTGACCACGTGTGCACCCGCGCCTCCCGCCTGCGGGTGGGTGGATCCGAGGAGGGGGGGGGGGGGGGGGGGGGGGTCACTTCGAAAAATCATTTCAAAATTAAAATATAATAAAATTTAAATCATAAAGAAACATACACGGAAATACGAAAAATCGAGAGCAAATGCACCGAAAAAAAATGAAAAAAGTCAGAAATAGGTGGCAAAGGTGAAAAGTTAAGAAGTGACAGAAACTTTCCTTAAAAAAAAAGAAAGAAAAATCCAATCAAAAAATAAACATTCAAAATAATCAGTTTACACATTTTGTGTGGGTTATCCCCCCCCCCTCCTCGGGGGTGGGTGGGTGGGTGGACGCGCGGGCGGCGCGCGGGCCTTGTCGCACGATAAGATCTGTAATTGCGAAGGTGTACGGTATAGGGAACGCGTTTTTTTTGCTGCGTGGGGGTCAGCGACATGGGACCTTCTCTGCCTGCAGCACGACGACCAACGCGACCAACACGGCCTATCGCAAACTGGTTCTGATTGTGCGGCCCCCGGGGGCCGTCGTGCGAGGCGTTTTAAATTGGGGCGGGGCGGGGCGGGGCGGTCGCGTGTCGGAGCTCCCACATGGGCCCCCTCCGCGTGCCCCGCCCCGCCCCTTCCCTCACTCCTGCAGCCCTCTCCTCCCCCTGCTCCGCCACCAGATGCCGGCTGGCAGGTGGGCCTGGCTGGCTGGCTGGCTGGCTGGCTGGGTCGGGCCGGGTCGGGTCGGGCCGGGCCGGTGCCGGGGCCCTGCGCTGTGCGGGGCTGGGCCGGGCCGAGCCCAGCGCTGGCAGACGATAGCATTCTTCCTTTGTCTGACTGGGGCTTCTCACTCTGCCACACCTCTCCGCGGAGGGGGTAGGCTCGTCGGCTCCTCCAGCGCCTCCTGTGTTTGAGAGCGCTGCGCCGCGCGCCGTGCGAACCGAACCGAACCACCACCGCCGGTGCCCGTTTTGTACAGTTTGACAAAGATTACCGTGTAGTTCAGGACGAGAAATTATTTCTCCGCTTTCCTTACGGAAACTTTCGTTTTCCTTTTGCGACCGCACTGCCGTTGATATTTGCATTGCGCGGAAACGTTATCACATATTTTTGCGGTTCTCTTATTCAAATGACGTGGGAGAGAAAAATGAAAAGTTAGTCACTATCGCGGATACGCTGGCCGGCCCGGGGGGGTTCGCCGCGGGGTCGCTCGCGGTTGTACCCGCACCGTACCGCCCAGCGCAGGACCGTTCGGCCGTCGCGCGCGCGTGCGCGCACAGTGTTTCCTGCACGTCCACTACTGTACCCCGGAATCAAATCAGCACATGGTGTGCATGGCATGCGCCTACATTTCCTTTTCGGCGACGAGTGCCCCACGCGCTCTCTCTCTTCTCTCTCTCTCTCTCTCTCTCTCTCTCTCTCTCTCTCTCTCTCTCTCTCTCTCTCTCTCTCTCTCTCTCTCTCTCTCGTTCTCTTTTATTGCCGAGCGCCGAGCTGGCAGCCCTGCAGCAGCAGCCCCCATATGCACCGCCCGACGACCCGGCCGGAGAGGAAGCGGGGGCGGACGTGTGTGTGAGTGTGTGTTAGAGTAAGAGAGAGAGAGAGAGAGAGAGAGAGAGAGAGAGAGAGAGAGAGAGAGAGAGAGAGAGAGAGAGAGAGAGAGGTAGTGCACCTCACTCTGCTCTATCCCCCGGCACGAGTTGAGGGGTGGATGGGGGCTGCGGGTTGAAACTAGATGCGTCCCTCTGTATGCTGGGTCCTCGCATGGCCGAGGGGGAGGGGTTGGTTCCGCCCCTGCCTCCAAGAGGACCTCGCAGAGCGCAAGAGGGTTGCGGGAGGAGGAGGAGTAGGGGGGGGTGTAGTGTTTACAGTCTTAAAAGGGCAGCTGAATGGTACCGCTTGGTCGCTCCGCGCTGCTCCAAATACGCTGACCATGAATGCGGGTGAAAATATCTCTCCCCCCGGCACGGCTGGTCAGGGTCAGGCCTGCGGAGGTGTGAAGGTCCGGCTGCTGCAGCGGGCAGATGAATCGCGTGTCCCTTGACCTGCGCTGCTGCCACGCGCGCGACGGGGCGGCGGGTGGAGCAGGCAGCCGCCAGCGGCCTGCGTAAGGGGGAGGTGGGGGAGGGGGACAAGCCCGAGGACTCGCCGAGCCGCATGCGTCTATGGAGTCGCACAAGGTACACAGCAAAAGTGAAAAAAGAAAGGCTACTGTGTGTGGAAACGCAAAACACGCGACCTTGGCCTTGCTCAAATTTTCTAATTTTGGAATGGCTCCTGCGGGGCGTCGCGTCAACTGGTAAAAACAATTTGGAGGTCAGAATCGTTTTGGAAGAGACCTTGCTGCAGGCTGCCGGTCCCCGCCTTGGCCCGGCCGGCTGGCGGCCTCAGCCGTCGTAACTCTCTTCCTAGGGACCCCCTTAATGACCCTGCGAATGGCGTTGGGTGCGCGTCGTACTCGGAACCAGAAATACAAAAAAAAAAAATAAAATAAATAAAAAAATAAAACGAAAAAGTAGAAAATTTTTTCACGAAATGGATTAGTGTGCGGCTGAGTCTGGACGGCTGGGGCCGAGCCGAGCCGGGGGCCGGGTGAAGTCTGAGTGTGTCGGTGGGGCTCCCTGGGCGGCGGGGTGGGGCGGGGTGGGCAGGGGGTGCATCAGGTAGCAGCCGAGGTGGTGGAGTGTGGGGCCGCGCGCCGGGGGCGTCGGGGGGGGGGGGGGGGTCGACAGCTGGTCCCGTGAGGGAGCTGGTGGGGGAGGGCTCCAGACACACGCACACACTCACACACACACACTCACACGGGCCCGCCCGCCCCGCCCAACAGCACGGGCTGGAGCAGGGAGGGGTGCTTACAATGGACCATCCTCCTCTCCGCCTCCAGCAGCCGCTCTCTCTTTCTCTCCGCGCACCCCTACAAAAGCCCCCCCCCCTTCCCCCCTCATCCCGGTTCTGCTGCCCCCGCCAAAAAAAAAAAAAGAAAAAAATTGAATCGGCACGGCGCTGCTGCTCCTGCAGGTAGAAAGCTCGCGCGCAGCAGCAGCGAGTGCGAAACTGAAGCGTTCTGCACCAGGGGTCGCGTATACGGTGTAGTACGGTGTATGGCGGGCGAGGGTGGACTCGCAACCCTTCGCCGCACCCTCCGCCCCGCCCCGCCCCGCCCCGCCCCGTGTTGCTCTGCTCCGCTGCTCCCAAACTGTCTGCCGGGGACAGGGACAGGTACGGCACCAGGGCCGGGGGTGGAGAGGAGGGGCAGGTGGTTGAGGGAGCTGCCCTCCGCCTTCCTGCCCCCCCTACACTCCACCCCCGCTCCTCGAGATGTCCGACCAAACCGACGCATTCAATTCCCCGCCCGCGTTTCCTCCCTTCCCTGCAGCCCGTTCCCTGCGTATCCTCACTACCCCCCTCCATGTTCCCCTGCCTTCTCCCCCGACCGCACCCTCGCGCACCCCCACCATCCACGACTCACTATATCTTCCTGGGGAGAAAAAAGAGAGGGAAAGAAGAATCAGTAACCGTCTCGAACCAGACTTTGGCGGATTGCAAATGGGCAAGCGTTTCGGGTCGGGTTTATCGGGATCGAAGTTAGTTCGCACGGGTGTTATACACATGACGGACAGCGTTGCGCGGGTCTGCCTACCTAAGGAACTTCGGCGCTTTGCGGCTGGAGCGGGTAGGCAAACCAAACCATCTTACTGTTCTCTGAAGCACCCGTTCCAGTATGGTAACAGAGTTTCCGACTTAGTTTTTTGACTGTCCCCATATACGCAGTCTAAAAAAAAAGTTTTATAAAAAAAATTGACATTTAAGTAAATGGTGACCTCTGAGAAACACCATCAACACGAGCTCGCATTTTTCCAGGGGCAAAGTTGATCTCGCGTCAGAGAAATATTTTTCTTTTTGCGACTGCTTGCTATGGTCGCAGTGAGGGGCTGGGCTGGTCTAGGCTGGTCACGGATCGCCAACGTGCACGGCTCAAGTGGCCGCGCCGTCCCGGCCCGGCCCCGACCACATAGATACAAGTCGGATTCTTCGCTCAAAACCGGGGATAGAGGGAGAATTAATCAAGAATTGCACGGTTTGATTAATCACGAGACCTAAAGGCGTACTTCCCTCAAGGTATTTTTTTTATGTGTTCTAGATAAACGGTAATGACATAACGGCTCAAATGAAAGAAAGAATGATTGTGTACGCACGCGCATGCAGACTTCATCTCATTGCTCGCCGCGCCTCGCGACCCTGGTCGCCTGCCAGGGAGATGATTGCCTATCGAAGTGGTGTCGGACCTCCCACCGTTTCACTCTGCCAGAGAGATAATAAACAAATAAATAAAGTGGCTCCGGCCCGGCCCGGCCCGGCCCGGGGGCTAACTGCCGGGCCGGGGCCGGGCGGTGCAATGAGGAAGGCACGGGACAAGCTTGGGCCGGCCGCCGCTACTGTCGCTAGAGTGCGCTGCGGTGCGGAGTCAGCCAGCAGGTTTGGCTCGTAGGAGGTGCAGTTTCGAGCTCTGGCCCCCGTAAAAGAGTTAATTTAGATAAAAATGAGCATGTTGCGGCGCGGCCGCGGTGGCAGTGGAGAAGTAAGAAAGGGAGAGAGAGGGAGAACGAAAGAGAAAGAGAGGTGGGGTTAGGGGAAGGGGGATGGAGAAGAGAGAGGGAGAGAGAAGAGGGAGGGCATGCAATTAAAATGATTTGCCTATCAGCAGGTGAGAGCGGACCGAGCGGGCCGAGCGGTGCAGCTGCCACACAGCTGATGCTGAGGAACGGGTTTGGGGCTCATTTGATGAATGGAGTCGCATGCGCGTAGCGTGCAACGTACTTGTTGGTGGCGGAGAGAGAGAGAGAGAATGTGCATATTTGGTGCTTTTCACCAGTCTGACCGCTCGCCCAAGACCGCCGTCCACCGTCGTGCTGCTGGTGATAAAAAAATTGCTGTCCTGCAGCGTGCGGCCAGCTGGCATCTCAGTATGAATTTTAGAGAGGCGTTTAGGACACAAAAATGTCTGTCTTGTGTGTTGCTGAGGTTGTCAGGTTTTCCGTGTGTTTTCCGGCATTTTGCAAGGCGAACACTCTGCCATAAAGGCAACAAATTCAGCATTTTTACCTTTTTTTGTGGAGATTGCGAAAGATTATTCGTGGTTTGCCAGGGTAGGCTGACATTGCGGATGGTTCGAGTTGAGGCTTTTTCTAGTCCAGCTCGGATACACTGCTTTGGCTGGTCCGATGGGGTTGCCACTTTTCTGGTCATGCCAAGAATAAGAAACGTACGTAGCGGTGGTGGTAGTACTTTTCTTTCCCTTGTGGCTCCCCCCTCGACCTGCCTATGCCTTGCCTGCTGGCCGGACCCGCGGCATATCCAGCACCGCATCGTAGGCACGCATCTGCAAGGCCAGGTAGGGAGGGCCGCGGCGGCGATGTACCATCCGGGTACCATCGGGTACCACCGGGAGGTGACCCTATACCATCGCGGGGCGGGGCGGGGCGGGGCGGGGCGGGGCGGGCCGCACCGATGTTGTGATGGGAGGTCGTTTGTGGCGGGGCGGGTTGAGGCGGAGCTTGACCGCTCTGCGATATCATCGCGGACGCGGTCGCCGTCGGCCACAACCAACGCAGCATGCGTGCGACAAGGAAGCTCCCCTGGGTGGTTGGTTGGTGTTGGTATACCGCTCCGTCCGCTCGCACAGCATCCCGCGCGTTCGCCTTTCTCGTTCCTGCTTCCCCTTTACCCCTTACCCCCTCCCTTCTCTCTCTCTCTCTCTCTCTCTCTCTCTCTCTCTCTCTCTCTCTCTGTCTCTCTCTCTCTCTTTCTCTCTCTCTCTCTCTCTCTCTCTCTCTCTCTCTCTCTCTCTCTCTCTCTCTCTCTCTCTCTCTCTCTCTCTCTCTCTCTCTCTCTCCGTCTCTCTCCCCGAGGCGTGTGAAGCCCCCCCGGGGTCACGCCGCGCTGCTTGGCCGAGGTCACGGTTCGGGTATGTGAGCGACGATAATGTGACGACCCCAAAGTCAGCCAGAAGAAGCGGCGCTGCGATGCTGCGTGTTGTCTCTCACTGGTTGACGCGGTGGTGTGGTGACTCATCGGTGTCGCACCGCCAGTGTGTCGAGCCAAAGTCTGTGGTTTGTGCGAAAGAAAAACAAATTGGACGATATTGCGACGGTGATTGATTGATTGGGTTTCCTAGAATGGTACAACTGTCATTGTTTTGCATATCTCTACCTCTAAAAAGCGAAAATGTCCCGTTTTAATGTATGTGACTATGAAATTGCACTCTGGCGTGTGTATGTATATATGTTGTTTTTCAATTTTCGAAACTATATCTGCTTAAAAAGTACTTGGGGCGGTAATAAATATAAAACTGTATAACAGGTTTGGTTTCTTAAATGTTTTTTCTTCAAAACCTCCCACTGTTATAGCGTGGCCGTGTTACAGGCGTTACAGGTCGTATTGAAAACCGTGTCGACAAGTCCTTGTCGTGATGAGTGTCGTGACGATTCTATTCCGTCCGGGCGGGGCGGGGGCGGGCGGGTCCCTGCCCCGCCGTGCCCTGTGCCCTGCCGCCCAGGTCGATAAGATTAAGATTGGAGAGTCGCGCGGCGTAACGCCCACGCCGAGGGCCTCGGCTCTCTGCGTCTCCCGGGGAAAATTCGGGAAAAAATCTCTTCTACGCAGTCCGCATCGTTTATTTTTATAATAAAAATTGAAAACTTTCTGCCAAAGAATAACTTGAAAGACAAACTTACGTGGACATGTTATTTCGGAAATATTGCGTGCCACTTTGTGCCAGCAAAAAAATTAATTTCCCCCGCCCTCTTTTTCTCCCCCTCCGTTTGTTGCATGTTGTTTCGAAAATATTGTGTGCGTTTTTGTACCAGCAAGTTTTTTGCCCCGTTTTTACCCCACCGTTTTTTTTTCTTTTACCGTACAAAGTATTTTTATTCTCTGCGGCGGGCAGTGTGTGACATGATAGCGGTGCATTTGCCGGGAGTCCATCAGCCGAAGCCCCTCGGTGCGTCGCAGGCCCTGCTGCCCTATGCTGCACAGGATGTGGTGCGGGCGCCGCCTCCGGGCCTCCGGCCGGGCCGGGCGTGTTTGATATCCATACCCCTCCGAGATAGAGGCACTCTCAAAAGTTTACCGCTCACATGCGCACGGTCTGTGACAGTTTTTACCGCCGGAGAAGCGCTTTCATTATAATGATTTATTCCCTAAATATTTGTTCTCGCTGTTCCGCGTCGGTCTGCTGTCCGAATTTAGATTGATCGTTTTTGCGCCTTTACTCGCGCCTTGAGTAAAATCAAAATCTGAATAATACGGTATTGGGACAGATGAATGAATGAATAAATGCTGCAGGCCTGACTGCAACACGCAACTCTGTCCCACGCAGTCCCTCCAACGCCCCACGCCCTGCCCTTCCTCGCACACCTCTCACCTCCCCCCTGCGACCTTGGCGACGCCCACGAGTTTCACAAGAGAAGGCGCTTGGACATCCGTTAATCCGTTTCCGACCACCTTCTTACCTGTCAGCCAAAACTGTACCATTGCTTTCCCGTCCCACTCCCGTGTATTTTAGTCCTTTTTCAATACAGTTTTTTTTTCTTCTGTTTGTTTGGTATTTTTTTGTGGTGTAGGTAGGGCGACGCAAGGGAGTGCCACCGCTGCGTGGGGTCCCTTCCTGTCCACCTCTCTCCTTTTCTGTCTCGCTCATTCTATCCATCTCTCTCTCTCTCCCCCCGCTCTCCCTCCCAAAAGCAGGATGGGCTCAACCCGACCCATAAGGTTTTTCGCCCACGTTTGACCAGCGCGTGGCTCGGCGACAGACGGGCGTGGCCCGTGGCGGACCGAGCGAGAGAGAGAGAGAGAGAGACAGAGAAGGGGAGAGGGGGTGAAGGGAGAGAGGGAGAAATAGAGAGGCAGGCGTGCGTTTGGCCCAGTTCTCGTTTTCATTCGCCTTTTACTGCGCTTTAATAGAGGCGACTCGGCGCGTTTATGGCGGAGACTGAGCTGAGCTCCGCTTAGCACCCGCGTGCTGTTAAAAGTGTCGGCGCTACTGGCGGGGTGGGTGGGGCGTAGCGCGCGACTTCTCGTGGTAGCTGAGAGAGAAAGAGGGAGCGGCAGATCTGTGTTTGAGTGTGAGACGGAGAGGTGGGATGATGGAGACTCTCACAGGGAGGGATACGCCCGAGGGGGGAACAACTCTGAAAGTTTTGTACACCTCGCAATTCAGAGAAATTCTCTGATTTTCAAGAAAACTCATAATAAAAAAAAAAAAAAAAAACAGGAAAGTTCCCCAAAATTATGGTAAAATTCAAACAAAACTTCACAAAATTTGAACAACAAAATTGAGAGTTGTTTCCCCCTCGGATATGCCACCCGCTGCATTCCGCCGTCTTGCGGAACGCACAGGTTGCCTATGATGCACGGCGCTTGTCACTTATACGGGATTCGAAAATGAGAAGAGGGAAAACAAATCGCTTTCAGTGAGCTATAGAAAAGAAATTATGTGTACGAATAGGTTTCGTGTCGCGGCTCCCCGCGCGTCTTCCTATCATACTATTACCTCTCTCTTGCTCTCTCACCTCGCGTCCCGGACCCGACCTCACCGTGGGATACAGCAGCAGCCCGTTATACCTCGGCTGCATGCATGGGGCGATATCTCGCGCGCTTGGCCGTGTGTGTGTTTGTGTGTGTGAAGCGTTTAAAGTGTATTTCACGCCAGGATTAACGCCTCGCGCTTTGACTACACGGGCATTAGCATGCAAGGGGTATCAAGGTACCACCTCGGCACTACCACAGCGTTCTTGAGGAGAGAGAGAGAGAGAGAGAGAGAGAGAGAGAGAGAGAGAGAGAGAGAGAGAGAGAGAGAGAGAGAGAGAGAGAGAGAGAAAGAGAGAGAGAGAGAGAGAGAGTGTCCAGGCTGTCTCGTCCACCGTGGGTCCACACACGCGGTGCGCTACGCACTCCCCCCCCCCTCTTTTCCTCTTGCCCATTTCGCGATTCTTCTCTTACGGCAACGGTACTGCAAATTGAAGCCAGCAATCTAAACGCTAGCGCTCACGGGCTGGGCTGAGCCGCCGGAGCCGGGCGTCGTTGCACGCCGCGTGCATCACCAGCGGTGCAGCATGCATGCAGAGCTCATCCTGCACCACAGGTGGGAGCGATCCGAGAGGTCCTTCACTCCCCCCAAAAAATAAGAGTACACCCTAAAACAAAAGCAGTAAAAAAATCAGAAGAGTTCGGGAAAAAATCAAGGAAAAATCTGGAAAAAAATCTAAAGAGTTTTTTTTAAAAAAAAAAAGCAGAAAAAAATCAAGAAAAAAATCCGCCGTGCAGTGTCGCCGTCACCTCGCCTGCTCGTGGAAACTATTTGTCGCGCCTACTTAACTGAGGGAGTGCGGGTTGCCTACCCGACAGGCTGCCGCTCCTCCTCCCGGGTCTGGTGGTGCCGGAGCAGCAGGTGCTGGGCTGCTGCCCTGGCGAGCCTTGCCCCGTGGTCCACGACCGCCGCACCGCGCGGTTAAAAAGACCCCCTGGACCCCCTCTCCCCTCTGGAAGAGGACGTTCACCGGACATAACCGGTACTCGCATTAATTCCGGGCCGGCGGGCTCCGGGCCGTGGACCCGGATAGCCTCCTGGAGAAGCCTCCCGGAGGGGGGCGGGGCGGGGCGGGGCGGGCGCCACGCCGCGGCACCTGCCTGTGCAGCGCGCGCGGCCCCGCGCGGCCCCGCCCGGAGCGGCCACCTGCCGGCCCGGCCCGGCCCGGCCCGGCCCCGGCGTGCCGAGACTTTGCCCGGAGCCGGCCGCTTCCTCGCCTCCTTCCTCCGGGCCCGGTCCTGGCCCCGGCCGGCCTGCTGCAATGCCCCGCTGCCCGGAGCTGTCCGCGCGTGCGCGCCGTGCCGGAGCATTTGGGGGGGGGGGGGAGGGGGAAGGACCGGAGCTCCGGCCCACCTGCTCCTAAATGCCGGCGTCGCGTCGCCTGCCCCGCTTGCCCTCTGCTCTGCTCTGCTCTCTCTCTCTCTCTCTCTCTCTCTCTCTCTCTCTCTCTCTCTCTCTCTCTCTCTCTCTCCCCCCCCTCTCTCTCTCCCCCTCCCTCTCTTTTTCTCTCTCTGGTGACTCTTCTTGACTTCAGGGTCGACCAAAGAAGCTGGGCTGGGGCTGTCGTTTGTGCCGATACAGTCGAAAATTACGTTTCGGACCCAGTAAGCTTTGGAAAAATGACAGTGCAATAAAATGCATTCCCATAATGATACTGCCCTGCTCACGTTGACAGCTTATGGGCGGCATGTCGCAAAAGAAAACGGTGTAGTTTTCTTTCTTTTTTTATTTTCGCGTATAGTGACCTCAACGCGCATTGCACGCTGAGAGTAAACACCTCGTGATGTTTTCTTCCTTTCTTGCGCTGCCCTCCTGTCGCACGGTTAAACACACTCTGGAATTCGGCGTGGCGTGGCGTGGCGTGGCGGGCCGCGATGCGGCGGCTGTCTGACGCCGCGCCGCGCTGCTCCTTGCGGCGAAATTCCCCTGGGCCTCGTCCTCGCTCCGCTCCATGCAGCGCTCTCTCCCGCCGTGACGGGCCGCCCTTCCCCGCCACGCCCCGCCACGCCCCGCCGCAGGCAGGCCCGCGGGGGGGAATCTTGTGTGTGACCCGGTGCCCCCCGGCAAGTCTTGGGACCCTCCGGCACCGCCCCACTCCGCCTCGCCCTACCCCGCCCCGCCTCGCCCCGCCCCGCCCCGCCCCGCCCTACCCCGCCCCGCCCCGCCCCGCCCCGCCCCGCCCCGCCCCGCCCCGCCCCGTCTCGGTCCGGCTCGGCCACATATCATCATTATTAGAGGAGCCAGGCAGGCACAGCTATGCGAGATTTGGTGGCTCATGCTTGTTTGCCTGGGCTGCGTGCTCGTCTGCTCGTCTGCTCGTCTGCTCGTCCCCGTGTGGCGCGTACAGGCTGTCTAGGCGGCCGCGCCTCTTGTCCATGGGAAACACTGCGCACGGGGCGGGACCGGACCGGACCGGACCAGACCGGCGGTGGGTGGCGCGGCCCCGGCCCCGGCCCCGGCCCCGCCCGGCCCGTCCTCGCCTTGAGTCTCACTCGCGCACCCTTACGGCAGACACCGCGAGTGCGAGAGAGGCAGAGCGAGGAGACCGCTGCTCTTCAGAATTGGTCGGCATAGGCCCGGTCCAGCCCGGTCAAGTGCACGAAGCTGAGGGTGAGGCCGCGCAAGGCGCGGGTGCGCGCACGAGCTGTCATTACGGTCATTATTATCAAGTTGTAGAAGTGGGTTTTACTGTTACTCGCGCGGGCCGCGCGCGGGGGTCTTCGACTGAAGATCCTCACGGGGCTGATGATGATGATGATGATGATGTGCGTCATTTATCTATGACCGACCGCGGTGCAGCTTTCTCAGATTGTGCTGGTGTTGTATCTGCCGTCTTACGAGTGTTTGGCGCTTGCCAACGGCAAGCACTCCCTTTTTGTAAGAAAAATGTCTCTCTAGAGGAAAAGGGAAACTTTGACTAATGAATTTGTTTTCTTCTTTTTGTTTATAGGTAAGCTGTCGTGATTGAGTGCACCGTCTTTGGTCACTCCGTTCCGGTTCTTTCGGTAGTGGTGAGTGAGGACACACTTGAGGTGCAAGGAAAAAATTTACATCTCGACAACATTTTGAGAATAAAGCGACATGCGTCTCGTCATTGCAAAATTTCGTTGAAGGATCCATGGAAGGATCGCCATGCAGGGACATGTCCTGTATAAATCCCCGCGCACGGACGTGTCAGCGGACGTATCGGAATCGTTAAGTTTTATAGGTGGCGGTGTGGAAACCGTCGGGAATAACAAGGTGGTCGTGCGGGGGAGGGTGGCGTGGCGATGTTGGGCAGCGTGAGTGTAGGAAGACGATCTGTTTTGTGTGTGTGTGTTTTTTTCCCTATTTTTTTTTACCCCCTATTTTTATTTTCGATTTTGTAGCCGCGCTCGCTCTCGATGACGTTGATAATCTCCCTTTCTCTTTCTCCGTGTGTCCCATTTCCTTGGAGGTGCGGCGCGGGGCGGCGTGGGGCCGGACCGAGCCGAGCCTAAGACACGTCGACAAGCTGATATGGGGACTAAAAGTCTTTTCTCGGATCGGGACGCATAATAAAAACAGTGGTGATGAAATGAAAAGAAAGAAGGGACGCGCCGCGCGCCGCGCCGGCCAGGGTCTCGGAAATCATAATAATGGATTACCTTTTAGTGTGTCGCGGGCAATAGGTCGGAGGCCTTGTGCGGAGGCCGCCAGGGAGGCGGGGGAAATTATTGCGGAATTTGAAAGAATAAATAATGTGCTGCTCGAAGCGGAAGGGGAGATTGATGGAGTGTACGCACACTCGCCGCCGCCGTAGCATTTCACGGGGGGGGGGGGTCACCGCACCGCGTGCACTGTGTCGAGAGAGATGCCCGCGGGCCGCTTTTTTAAGAAGTCGCGGAAAATTCAGCCCATACACACTTCTGGCCTGACGATTTATATCATGAGTCCCTGAGCAGCACGTCGGCCGCGTTGCACATTTCGATACGACGCGCCGCGCTGGGGCGTGGTGTGGCGGTGTGGGGTGGGGTAAAGTGGGATGGGGTGGGGTAAAGTGGGGTGGGGTGGGGTGGGGGCCCCACCGCGGTGCCGATGCCCATTCTCGTTACAGGTTTCCCTGATTTATTTTTCTCCTTCGCGAATGGACGCGAGGCACGGCCCCGCGAGATAGGCCCGCGCTGGGCGGCGCAGCGCCCGCGGAGTGTAAAGTGTAAACAGGCCCCTTCATCTTAACCGACATGGCTAATCGCCAAGCTTACCGACCGCGGCGCGCCCGTTGCGGCGCGTCAGGGGCTGCACGGCCGTACCGCACCGCGCAACAGGTGTATATGGTGGTGTGGTGTGCCTCTCTCGCACCCTATCCTCTCCTGTGTTTGTTCTCCCATCTCTCTTCTTCCTTCGTCAGCGAACGCGGTCAGCAGAATTGGAGGAGGAGAGGAAGGAGCGTCATGCGGTCGGCGCGAGGTGGGCAACCCGCCCGCGCGTGTGTGCGGCGGTACAGCCTACCCCGGCCCGGCCCGGCGGCGCTACCGGCCAGGCGGGCCAGCAGGCAGTCGCAGTCCTCGCGCCTCCACGCCACGCCCCGCCACGCCTCGCCCCTCCACGCCCCGCCACGCCCCGCCACGCCGCTCGTCTGATTGGGGCTAATTTACTTTATGTGCCAACAGCGCTGTGCAGTGCTGGGTACACTACTTGCAGCGGCCGCCGGCGCGGCGCGGCGCTCGACCCGGTTTTTATTATTATTTTGTGTTTTACGATTTGAGGAGAGCCGGGCCGCGAGCGCCACAATAACGTCGGTATGCTCTTACGCTACATCCTAGAAAAATTCTCAGGCGAGCGGCTGCTAGGTGCTATGGGGCTGGAGGAGTGAAGATTGCAGTGATAGTTCCGCGACACGCTCCGCATCGCCGCCATGCCGCGGATAAATCTCGCACTACACTTGCTTATTTTGTCGGGTTAATGTAAACAACTTTTTTTTTCCGCGGGGCCGTGTTTGCTGTGCAGCCGTTATATGGTTAACCGTCTCAAGTGATGGAATGGGTTTATTCCTTATACCGCGCTAAATAACGCTTTAAAAGGCACGTATGACTAGCGTTCACGGACGGCCTGCCTGCGGCAGCGGGGCGCGAGTTGGTAGCGCGGCCTCCCCCTATTAGATGGCTTTAACTTGCGAAAAGCCCTCGTTGGCATGAAATGTAAGTAACACTTTTGGATTATTATTCTTTTGTTTTCTTTCATCCCTCTTTGCTTGGAGTGGGTCAAGTCCATCGGTGACTACTCACAGTCGGACGCGAGCTGCTAACGCCCCGTGACGCCCGCATCGCATCCCTGCTAACCGGCCGGTCCGTTTTTGGTGCTGCCGGTGGTGCTTTGATGTTCCCGCCCGCTGCCCCTGTAGTCCAGTCAATTTTTACTTTAAGGTGGAAAAAATTCGGAACAGTACCAAATTTTGGGGATTGTTTAAGGCATGCCTCACGAGTGAGTAGCCAAAAGTCCCAACGAATCCCACCGTGCCGATCGGCCCAAATCGCGTTCAAAGTTCAAAATTTTGAACACACGGGGCTTAACGGTTAATTTATCACTGCGGACGAACCGTAAGTCACAGGAAGGTGCGCCGCAGCTCAAAATGTTCGTTAAGGTGTGGGCTACAAACTGCGACAATAATATTGACCAAATCTAGTTTTTGAAACTGATCAAATGGGCGTTAAAAACAAAAATCGGGTTTTCCGAAAAGTGACTTTGAACTTTTTCAGTCATTTACGTCGAATGCAGCAGGAAATCGAGGTTAACACCTTTACATAACGTTGAAGGGGAAAGTCTAACGAATAAATTGATATAAGTACGGAGCCTGTGCGTTAAAAAATGGCGGAGCTACGGGCCAGCAAGTGCGACACTAGCGCCGCCCGGCCCAGCCCGGCGGGGCCGCCCCGGGCCGCTCCGCCTGCAAGCGCGCTATGCAAGCAATTGGTTTTCAGCCCTTCACGGCTAAACGGCAAGAGCTATAAAATAGGGTGACAGCTCAAAATGTTCGTAATAAAAAGAGCTAAACGATGCACTTATGCCCTTGGCCAATTTGAACATTTAAACGTGGTCAAAATTAGACAAATGTTTGTACAAAAAAAAATTTGCGTTTTATTTTTTAAATTACTGTAAGCGCGAGTGCTGAGCACTACTTTGTGATTGGATATGATAGAAACATTTGGCTCTTATCATAGGATGGGCTTAACTGTCTAGTTTTGACGTGGGACCGTGTGACTATCATGGCTGCGATTATTAACTGAATTCGGCTTTCACGGCGCCAGCGCGGCCAGCGCCCTGCGGGGCCTTCGGCCGAGAAGCGTCAGTGCTCTATAAGGGGCGATGAGTATTATTTGCCCTCCTCAGTTGCCATCAGCCTGGTTGAGTGGACATAACGTGTTTTTAGACTACACTAGAAATGTAAGTGTACGAGTGTCGTCCACTTGGAAGTGAGCGAATATCGTTCGCACACTTGGAAGTGTGTTAATGGATATTCGCTCACTTGGATAAGTGTACGAATGGTTATTCGCTCACTTGGAAGTGTGCGAACGGATATTTGTACACTTCCAAGTGTCCGAAACGGGCATCTCACCTCTTGCTTATCTCAGGTGTACGAATATCTATTCGTACACTCCCAAGTGTGTGAATATCTGTTCGCACACTTCCAAGTGAGCTATTATCCATTCACACACTTCCAAGTGTGCGAACGATATTCGCTCACTTCCAAGTGTGCGACATTCGTACACTTGGATTTCCAGAGTATGTGTCCTTTCTTCTACTCGTCGTCGTCGCTATCGCAACGGCGCGCGGATTCATTTACGTGCTGTTTAGTGCAATGGCAAATCTGTGCCCAATCGGCAACTCTGTTGTAAGTCAGGACGATGGAGAGCAGAAAAAGGGCTTGCAAATGTGTTGAAATTTAGTGTCCAGCGAAACGATGGCTTACGGGAGAAATTGAGAGGCGCTACGTCAGTAGTTTTACACAAAGATTGCCGGAAAAAGTACACTAAAGGTGGTTACAACTTATCTTGGCACACGCCTTACACTCCACTCAAGAAGTTTTTCGCTGCCGGAGCCGAACTGCAGCCCGGTAGCGCACCATGTGGCCCGGACTCGGCAGGGCCGGCCTGCCGGGGAGGCGAGGCGGCCTATTGTTCGCTCCGGGATGGGTCGCTGCGATTCGGGTCATTCACCCTCCCTAGTAGACTCCAATTTTAACCTCTAAAAACTTCTAAAGTAGGTCGTTACGGAATGTGAGACCGCCTTAGCCACATCGGTGGTTACGAAACAAGAAAAATGATACCAGATACGACTTTCTAGAGTGATTTTGAAGGACAATCAAATTTTTAAAGGACAGTTTTATAAAAGACGTAAGCCGATTTTGACTTTAGGACTTCTTCAGCTTTAGACGAACACGCAAATTTTGAAGGCGAGGGGGAGATTACAATTTTTATTTTAATAAGCAATTAAATTGTGCTGCTTAAACCCTTGCAGTCTACCGGCACAATATCAAGTAAAAATATGAAGGCGTGCATCACTTACACTGTACACGGAATAAGGACATTCCTCCGCATAACTGGCTATATTCATCGAGACCTACTGTCTCATCTGCGGGGCGGGCCGCGGGCCGAGGGGACATGCCCAGACGCGCCTGCACGAGGGCAGGGAGGGGGGAGGGGGAGGGGACATGTAAGGTCTCCTGCGGGTCAGCGGCGACAGCTTAAGCCGAGTGGCGACGTGGAGTCTGGGCGGCCGTCAAAAGGGTCAGCCAGGATACCGTTTGGATGAATTCGCCACCGGATGAGTGCCATAAAACTGAGGCCTCTCATTGGCCTCTACAATGGGACGGTGCACAACACATGGCCGGTGCAGCCCTGGACATGCTCGTGGGACCCGAGGTGCAGAGGATGCTCGCGGTCATTGCCCATCCCGCGGTTCACATCAAAGGGCTTGTTTTGTCAACAAATGGCACGAACCAAGTCGCAAGCAGACGACAGGAGTTCGCGAGGAAGGGGAAGGGGGCACTGGGGTCAGTCAGTCTTGTCCATCTCTCGGAGAGACAACATCGTGCTCCTTGCACTCCGCTCCGTCTGTCCGTGATCGATTCGTGTCCGCGAGGTCTTGTACTCGTGCCCGCGCAAGTGTTTTGTGAAAAGTGATAAGTGATAAGTATTTGCGTGTGTTTGAACTACAATGGATAACTCACCCGCGGCCCCGGCCCCGGCCTCGGCCCCGGCCCCGGCCCCGGCCCCGGCCCCGGCCCCGGCCCCGGCCGCTGCCCCGGCCGCGGCCGCGGAACCTCCAGCGGCGACGCCTTTACCCGCTCTTCCAGGACACGTGGTAAGTTCAACGCCAGCCTTAACCCTTTCCTCACATTGCGATGTTCTATCGGGGACCTCGCCCCCACCCCCAACCCCTCCGCGCCCTGCCCCGGCTGCCAGGTGCCGCGTGCCGTGGCGCCCCGCGCCCGGCACCGGCCCCGGCAGGGCGGCGGACCGCGCTCCATATTCACGCCGCTCCCTTTAAACCTGGCTCCCGGCTCCACTCCTGTTTTCTTACGGGCAACCTCAGTTGTTTGAAACGTGCCTTACTTTTGTTCAGCCATCTAGGGGGCTTCCTCCGCCACCAACATCTCCTCATATATATCTGATGGATAGGATGTCAAATAAGAGGCTGAACAGCAGCCACCAGGAGTTGCTGTTGCACATGTATGCAAAGCTGCGCCTTAAAGACCCCACTGTACATAGAAGAACTGTGATGGAGGAGCTGTCTCAGCTGAGTGGCGTCAGCAAACGTACTCTACACAGATTGAGGGGAAAAATTAACTCAGGTAAACAAAAAAGTAAATATTATAATTCGTTGTGTTGAATGTATAGATATATTGTAATTTCTAATCGCACTGGTTTTCGTAACGAATAGGACAAAAAGTCGCCACTCCAGGGAAGACACGCCCCAACCAAAAGAGCAAAACAAGAGAAATTAAGTATGGTTCTTGGCTGTTTGGACGCATTCGCTCAATTATTCACGACATGTATCGTGCAAATGTTGTGGCGACGACAAAGCGTGTGGCGGCGAAAGTCAACTCTGATCCGGACCTCCCAAATCTGCGTACACACACTGTACGGAGAATTATGATCAAGCTGGGATTCCGATACATGAAACGCCACAGAAACAGCATTCTTCTGGAAAGAGATGACCTCACAATCTGGCGTCAGAATTACTTGCGGGATATAAAAAGATACCGCAGAGAGGGGTATGATATTATTTACCTAGATGAATCATACGTAAACCAAAACCACACCACAACATGCACGTGGTATGACACGGGAATCAAGTGCTCAAAGGATGCGTTCTTGAGAGGCCTGACAACAGGCCCTAAAACAAAAACTGGTAAATGTTGAAAAATATATTTTTTTAAAAGAGGTATGTGCTCCGTGACTATGCCTCTGCTCCTATTTTCAGGTAAAGGAGGGCGATTTGTTCTGCTTCATGCAGGAGGTGTGTCCGGGTTTGTACCTGGTGCTAAGCTCGTGTTCAGAGCGACGAAGTCTAAGAAAATCGAGCGTGGAACACACCACGATGAGATGTGCAGTGATGTGTTCCACGCTTGGTTCGAAAATTTACTTCGGAGCTTGGAGCAGCCGACAGTTATTGTTTTGGACAATGCATCATACCATTCTAAAGTCAAGGTCAGTATGACAATTTTACTTGATTCTATCTCAGCCGGGGATGATTCCTAAACCTACCGAAATAACAAAATATCGCACTTACAGAACCCGATTCCAACACGGTTCAGCACCAAGTCAGTATTGCAAGCCTGGTTAACGGCGCATGACATCGACTTTGATCCAGCCCTCACCAATGCTGCACTTTTCGCAAAAGTGGAAGAAAACAATTCGGAGAAAGAAAAGAAGTAAGTGGCGTCGCCCCCCCCCCCCCTTTTCCACTGCTGCCCTGCTCCCCCAAATGCGTTTCATGCAACTCTTTATTCCAGGTACGTTGTAGACGAAATGGCCTACGAGGCTGGTCACATTGTTTTAAGGCTCCCCCCACACCACTGCGAGTTAAACCCGATCGAGAAGGTGTGGGCTGATATCAAGCAGTACATAGGCCTAAACAACACTGAAAAGAGAATGGCAGCCTTGGAAGTCCTTATTCACGAGGCTTTCGACCGGGTGACGCCGGAGAAGTGGCGAAAGTACGTTGGTCTCATCATTAAAGAGGAAGACAAAATGATGGAAGTGGATCACATCACGGACAGATGGACTGATGGCATCGTGCGATTTGGCCCAGCCGTTGAACCTTTGATTATCCACTTGGGAGAGGAAACATCGGACGAGGATGAGGACGAGGATGAGGACGAGGATGAGGACGAGGTAAGGAAAAGTCTAAGTGTGCCGGAGAGAGGAAACATGGGCGGCTTATAATTTGATACAACTTTCTTTCAGTGTGACCGTGACAGCCCACCTGTCCCACCCCGTTCGGGACCTCTCTTCCAGGCGGAGGAAGAGATGCCTGTCGGCAGCGAGGACGAATTGGGTGTCCTCGCCCTTGGCGGAGAGGAGAGAAGATTTTCCCCTGTCGACAAAGGCGAGTCCGCCGGGCGCCACGCGGGACGTTCGGACCACAGCGGGCTGCTGGACGACGGGCGTGTGCCGCCGTGGCTCCTGGGGTGGGAGACTGCCCCTCTGCCTGAGGCTAACCCGATTGACGGGCAGGTTGTGGAGGCCGCGGAGAGGGCGGGTGACGAATGGGTGATTTTGTCACTATAACAGCCTAATAACTAATAAATTTATTACTCTTATCAAATTTCATTTCATTTCCCCACTTTTCTCAACCCGTCAACTGAGCTCTTAAATTCTTATAACTTGTCTTAAAACGTCCATTTTCAGAGCTGTTTATAACAAAAACGGTGGCATTAACACAAATGTTGTTTTCGTAATAACTGTTCAGAATTTAGCGGAGAATTTTTAACATTCTATGAGTCAAGCCTCTATGAATATCCGTTCAAGAGATAAATACATTTAAAGTCAGCGTTTTTGTCCTGTAACTCAGGAAGCTTTAGCTGGTGTCCGTTTTATTAACCACTTGTGTAGATAAATAAGTTGAGAACGGAAAGTCCGATTTAAATGATTCAAACTACGTTAGAGCTTCATTTTTGGTTTTCTAGCGAGCGGTAAATGTTGTGTACTCAAAATGTTCACAGAAATGGGACTTACAGGGACTTAGACAACTGAACACACCGTTTTATTGGGGGCCATTAGTCTCGCCTCCTCGTCCGAGCTCGTCAATAGACTCCCTCCCCCGGCCGCCCCCCGCCACCCCCGCGCAGAGACCCGCCAGTGGTTCCTGAGCGGACTGTATTTTCTTTGTTCTCCGAGGCGAATTCCTCGCCGAGCGTGTGCCAAGATAAGTTGTAACCACCTTTAGAAGGATTGGTGCGAATGAAAACGTGTTCGTGTCACCAACCAGCCGCCCTCCCCTGCTCAAATCAACAGCCGTGCAGAACTTCGACTTCAAAAGAGCCTGCTTTCTGTGCGGCGGGGAAGTCCCACTACGGGGTAACCTCCTATTTACTGTCTGAACTAAAAGTTTTTCTACAGCACAAGACATTTTAGCTATATTTTGTGTAGATACGGGACTGCCTCGATCTGATCGAGGCGTGAGTGCTGTCACCTCGGACACAGTGCGGGAATCCGTGCTGAAGGCATGCGAAGGGCGTACAGAGGAGTGGGTGCGGAGGGGGGCCATACGCGTGCAAGGAACTGCAAGTCTCGTCAGGGAGGAGGAATACTACCATCGGGGGTGCTATGCAGGACTCATGAGGTTTTACTCCAAAACTAATCGCTATTTTTCACGGGTTTACAATGCTGAAAGCTTGTTAATGTTCATAATTTGACAGTTGGAAGGAGCCCGTCGACGTCCCCTTCCACTCCTTGCCTGTCTCCGGCTGGGAATGTACACAGTACACCAGATGAATTTAAGACTCCAGCTAAACCATCAGCGAAGCGCCCTGCTACTTCACCCGCCGAAGGCACTCCCTCCCGCATACCAGTGCCGAGGGTACAGACACACTCTTGGAGTGACCAGCACTAATATTTTAACTCTCAAAATATTGTCGATCAAATAGTTTTGGGCTACTTAGGAAAACCAAATGTGTGAATGTCTCCCAATTTTAGGTGTCTGAATCTTCACTAATTCTTTAACTTTTCTAAAAATTCCTCTCATTTAAGGGTGAAAGTGCACGAGAAAAAATAATTATGCACCTAGAATTGCGCGACATTCGCAAATTCGAGTTACCACACTATAACTGGCATTGTACTTTTTTGTACATGTGAAATTAAACTATATAAACATGCAGATTTATGACCAAAATTGTACAGAATTACGAAGAATATTGCGCATATATCTGCATAAATAATTACATGAAGAAAAAATGCACAAATTTTAACAGATTTGTCTTCAATATTCTACATAATTCAGCACGAGTTTTTACATAAATCTGCATGTTTTTATAGTTATATTTCCCATGTAAGAAAAAGTACATTGCCAGTTAGCGTGTAGTCTACAAGTTGGCAATTTATTTGTTGCAAATAGCTGGGTCGTGGCAGGGGTCGACCAGGTCGCCCCGTGCATGACGGCAAAATGGCGGCGTTTGAGAGGCTGTGACATCAGCTAGAGGTGCACGACGAGTGCCAGTTCACCATTGCCGATCTCGTCGCTATGATGCCGTCTGAGGACTCGTACTCGGAGAGATACTTGGCGCAGCTCTTGAAGGACTTGCAGAGTCCTTATCGTGGAACAGCCGGGTCGATCCCCGATTCTTTGTTTTTTGGGAGAACATTTTGACCAGATTGGGAACGTTTCGTACAAAAATCGCAAATAATATAACTGAAAACGGGATATAATTGTGTTTATCCTACTTAATAATATCGATTACAAAGAAGTGCTCGCGCTTAAATAATGAAAAAAAAATGCAAAATTTTTTATTTGTACAAAAAATTGTCTAATTTTGACCATCTTCAAATGTTCAAATTGGCCAAGGGCATAAGTGCATCGTTTAGCTCTTTTTATTACGAACATTTTGAGCTGTCACCCTATTTTATAGCTCTTGCTGTTTAGCCGTGAAGGGCAAAAAACTAATTGCTTGCATAGCGCGCTTGCGGGCGGAGCGGCCCGGGGCGGCCCCGCCGGGCTGGGCCGGGCGGCGCTAGTGTCGCACTTGCTGGCCCGTAGCTCCGCCATTTTTTAACGCACAGGCTCCGTACTTATATCAATTTATTCGTTAGACTTTCCCCTTCAACGTTATGTAAAGGTGTTAACCTCGATTTCCTGCTGCATTCGACGTAAATGACTGAAAAAGTTCAAAGTCACTTTTCGGAAAACCCGATTTTTGTTTTTAACGCCCATTTGATCAGTTTCAAAAACTAGATTTGGTCAATATTATTGTCGCAGTTTGTAGCCCACACCTTAACGAACATTTTGAGCTGCGGCGCACCTTCCTGTGACTTACGGTTCGTCCGCAGTGATAAATTAACCGTTAAGCCCCGTGTGTTCAAAATTTTGAACTTTGAACGCGATTTGGGCCGATCGGCACGGTGGGATTCGTTGGGACTTTTGGCTACTCACTCGTGAGGCATGCCTTAAACAATCCCCAAAATTTGGTACTGTTCCGAATTTTTTCCACCTTAGGGGCCTTTTTGGCAAAAATTGACTGGACTACTGCCTGCAGCCACTTTTCCGGTGGCGGCGGGGCGGGGCTGCGAGACTGCTTGTCGCCCCTCGCCGGGGCGGGGTGGGGCGTGGCGGGGCGTGGCGGGCCGCGGAGTGCTCCGATTGCGATGTCGCCGATTAGACTTGCTAATGGTCCACCGCTGCTGCAGCGGCGCGCCGAGCCCAGCCGAGCCGCGCTACGCCTGTCCACGCCACCGGAACGTGTTTCTGTTCACTTTGTTGAATCTAAATTGGTGCCTTACCGCTGCGGCGTGGCGTGGCGGAGCGGGGCGGAGCGGGGCGGAGCGGGGCGGAGCGGGACGGCAGGGCCAAGGGCTCCGGCCCAGCCCGGTACGGGCCTGGACCCCCGGGGAGGCTGCGCAGGCTGCGCCCGTCGATCTCCCGCGGCCTTGGTCATGCCACCCGCGGGGCTCAAACCACCGATACAGTGTCCTTGGGCTTCCGGTTCTCTCGTGAAAAAAAATAAAATAGAAAGACAAGGAAATCGTTCCAGTATTTTTACTTGTGCCTGCTTTTTATTTTTCCTCTTTTCTTTTTCAAATTAAGGACTTGGTTAAGGGGGGATCAGTCGTACAAAATGTGTAGAGGATTTTCTGACTCATATTTTTTTTTAATTCCCACTTTTGGGTTTTTGAGAGAACAATCAAAATTTCTGTCCTGTTTTGAAAATTCTTGATTTTTTAAACTCATTATTTCTGATTTTCTTCATTTTATTTTCATTTGTTCTCGATGTTTTGGATTTTTCTGTAACTTTCTTCTGGATTTTATTTTGATTGTTTTATTTTTATTTTTATTTGTTTTTTTAAATGATTTTTTGGGGTGATCCCTCCGCCCCCTCGGACTTGGTCATCATGTATGAAGACTTTCGGATACTGGAGTGCGAGAGATGGTGATCGTGGAAGATGTTAATGTGCAATGCTGATGCAATGCCATTAGAACTTGTCCGCGTCGCATAGTCTATTTGCTATGCGGGGCAGAGATCTGCTAGTGTGTGTGTGTGTGTGTGGCGCGCGCGCGTACTCGCGCCATGTGTGCGTGCGTGTTTTCTCGTAGTAAACACGGAGACACAACAGTCCGACACGATCATCGCCACGCGATATCGCCCGCGACCCAGCGTGGCGTGGCGTGGCGTGGCCGCAGAGCAAACGGGGCGCAGCTAGCCGATAAGTGATTACAGCAATCAAATTTGCATTAATTGGTTAACAAGATATTGATGCGATGCGGATAGAAGCGGAGAGGCGGACGGGGCAGGGCGGGTGGTGGGCCGGGGCCGGGGACGCGGACGGTCGCGCGCCAAACAGGTGGCCGCAATATGTGTGTCTGTGTGTGCGTGTGTGTGGCGATTATCGCAAGGTTATCAGTTCCGTCCCTCTCCCTCTCTCTCACTCCCCTGCTTCTCTCCCTCCCGCCCGCCTCTCTTCGGCCGCTACTCTTTCTTTCTCTCTTTCTCTCGGTATGGGAGATACGACGGCGCGGGCCTTATCGCCCCTGCGTCCTTGGGTTCTATGCGGTCGGCTGTGGCGGGTTGGGTTGGGGCGGGGCGTGATGGTGGGGCTTTGGTCGTAGTGGCTTATACGGGCAGGGATGGGGACTGTATGGGCTGTGATCGGAACAGGGGGGTGAGAAGGGACCGCCCTGCGTCGCAAATTTGATTTTTAAAAAATAAATATATATTTTGTTGTGATTTCCTGCGCGTTTGCGGGGTTGGGGAATGCAGCCCGTTCTGCTGTGAGATGCTGCCCTGCCTCTGCCGCTATACTGTCTCGGTGATGAACAATTTTCAGCTCCGAGCAGCAGATCGCAGCCGCGACGGGGTGGGCATTGGCATTACTACGCCGCACTGCCAGCCCGACGCTTTTTTTGCTTTAGGTCCGCCTCTAGCCGCGCCGCATTCCGCGGCCGCCCCACCCCACCCCACCTCGCCCGGCCCCGCCCCGCCCCGCCCCGCCCCGCCGGGCACTTGCGCGGACCTTTCCGCTGGAATGTCGGAAGCTATATCCTAAACACCCCATCGCATCGACCATGATGCTCGGCCCCGGCGGTCCGGCGGTGCATAATCCGTCATTGTGTTTGTCCGCCAACAGGGCCACCCTCCCTCCTCCTCCCTCCTCCTCCCTCCTCCTCCCTCCTCCTCCCTCCTCCTCCCTCCCCCTCCCTCCTCCTCCCTCCTCCTCCGCGCTCACTCCGCGCGATGCGATGCAGCCCCCAAAGCTGCTCGGCCGTAAGTGTCGGGCTGCCGTCTGATTCCGAAGATCGTTCTCGTGCCCCCGTCCTTGTCACACTCATGGGGCCGCGCCTTCCCCAACATGGGTCACCGCCATTGGTGCGACAAGGACGGAGGTGCAAGAGCGATCTTCGGAATCAGCCTGCTGGACGGACTGCGCGGCGGCGCGCTAACAGGCCGCGCTGGGACGCGGGGCGGGGCGGGGCGGGGCGGGGTGCGCTGGCTGCAGCCACTAAGTACCCGTGATTTGTTGCGCCGCGCCGCCGCCCCGCCCCGCCCCGTACCGCGCGCCTGAGCGGACCGACCGCTTTGTTGCACAGGTGTCTGCTCTGCCCCGCCCCTCCCCGCCCCGCCTTGTTAGGGCGGGTTAGCTCTCGGCTATCCGCACCTGATTTCGCGTCCGCGGCGGCGGCGCCCGGATCCTCCGCGCGCTCAGCATTCATTCCTCTACATAAACTGCCATAATAATGTGAGTGCGCTGCGTTCGGGGCGGGGCCGGGCTGGTCTTCCCCGGAGGTGCATGGGCAGCCAGCCTGAGCAGCAGCGCCCCATTGTCCGACCTGAAATACACTGTGTAAAATGGTATATACCGGGAAGTATGAAAATTGCGGCTCAATGTTATATATAATAACCCGTATGCCGTCTACTGATGAATAAATTCAATGGAATCTTACTTGTTTCGGCCGTCATGTTTCAAGTTAACTTTATTTTAATAATTTAATATTTTAATAATTACCACTTATCAGATGTGTGTCCCTGCTCCGGCGTCGTAATCGAAAGGACTTGTCTTTATCAACCTCATTCTCCACGTCCACCAGTCAGCATGACGCTTGCCCCCTGCTGACCTGTCGTGCGGCAGCTGGGCGCTGTTGTTTTCACACTTGTTTCGCGGGCGGCTGATGAAAAGAAAATAATCTTTGAGCGTGTATATGGCTCCTTGCTCCTTATACATTGTACATTCCTGGTATACCGGCTATCGGATCCGCGCCACCGCCTTGAAGCGCATAGCGCGCCGGCGTGGAGCTGATCTGAGAGAACTGCCTCCCCTAATACCAGCTCTCTTCCCGTCTCTCTTTATGTATTGCAACAACGGATTGGCGCTCCATACCGCCCGCCCCGCCCCGCCTGCGCCCCGCCCTCCGCACAACAGCGCTCTGAATTTTAAACAAATAGGCTATAAAAGCTTGCGGCTGCCTTAGTCTGCCTGCAGCAGGAGCAGGCTGATTCCGCAGGGCGTTTTCGTCCCTCTGTCCTTGTCACACTCATGGGGTGACGCCATAGGGAGCAAGAGAGAGGACATCTGGGAGGCCACTCTAACCACTTTGCGGAATCAGTCCGCAGCAGCAGCAGCAGGCCTCGCGACCACCACCGCAGGCCCGGCCGCGGGCCGCGCAGCGAGGCGGGATGCTGCTGGCGGCTGTGGTTGATCGACGGGGTTGATTTTGGTTGATGGTGTCGGATTGGTACACGGATGAGGGAGGAGGAGGAGGAGGAGGCGGCGGCACTGGACCGCCCCGCCCCGCCCGCCTGCACTCTTTGGGCGCGCAGCGGAGCGGGCCAACAACAGCCTCGCCTGTCACTCAGGAGGAGGTGCGCGCGCGCGCGTTTGTGTGTGTGTGTGTGTCTGGGTGTGCGGGGCGGCCACGGGCCAAAACAGCCTATCATTAGCCAATTCGCTTTCCGTTCCGTTATCGGTGGGCGTGCTGCCGAGGCTGCGGGCCGGGCCGGGCCGGGCCGGGCAGCCCAACCTGTGTGGGTCTGGCTCCCGCGTGCAAGTCGCCGACCCGGCGACGCGCGGCTGATTCGGATTGACGCAGGGGTCTCAGACTGGCGGCCCACGGGCCAAATCCGGCCCCGAGGGAGAGAGATGGAGCGACGAGGCGAGCGGGAGTGCAAGCGAGAGATCCCCACCCGTCCGGCCCGCGCGTCGTCTGCTGTCTGAGACCCCTGGATTGACGTATTCGGCATCAAACTATCACAGGTGTGTTGGATCCCATGCAAAGATGAACATTTTTTTTATCGGACCCATATTCTCGAGCGCTGTGGGAAGAAATGAAAACATTGTAAAAGTCGTAAAAGTGTATTGGATGACTGGTAAAACTAAGGCGTAAGTGTACGCTTGAATGAAGCATACGGTTACGCTTGAAATGAAGCGTAGGAAAGAAATTCCCCCATACATTTAGATAGGACGAATAGGAGCGGATCGACCTCAGAGTTGCCACAACTCTGGAAAACCTTGAAAACCTGGAAATAAACTCGGGGAAAAATCGTATCAGGGAAATCAGGGAAAACTCAGGGAAAATGAAAAAAAATGAGGGAAAATTCGGAGAAACGTCTGTTCTTTGTTGAAACATTCACGGAACACGAATTTTAGCCGAAATACAAGTGTTTTGCTTCACTCACTTCACCAGAACACTGTGTTTGAAACTCAGGGAAATTTAATGTTAAAGGCTCTGGAAATCAGGGGAAACTCGGGGAAAACGGATATGAAAAGCTTGTGGCAACCCTGGACCTAGTACGCTGCTTGGTTTCAAGCGTAATCCCAGTATGTTGAAAACGGGGCGTAAGGCTTCGCCTTAGTTTTTACCAGTGATCTTGCAGACCAAAGTCGTGTTCAGTCATCGTGTTTTTGTTTCTGTATCGTGTGACTGACGGCTGACGGGAATGAGGAAGGCGATGACGCGCCCGCGCGACGCGCCGCCGCCGTGGTGGATAGAAAAGTGGCTTGATCTTGATCTTTGGGTCGTTATCGGCGTGAGTCACTGCGGCGGCGGCGCCGGGATCGGCCGGGCAGGGCAGGGCAGGGCTGGGCTGCAGGCGAGAGCTCTGGACCTGTACTGCTGCCGTGACTCGTGACTCAATGCGCCGCGCCGTGCGCTGCAGTTCTGTGCAGCGGCTGGCAGGACTCGGACAATGCGCGCCCGCGCCGCTCTCGTCCTTGAAAGGCCCTCTCTCTCCCTTCCCCCTCCCTCCCTTATCACTGCTCCACCGCGGCGCTCTCATTACAACTGCGCGCTGCATCTTCCTAGTTCGTGTAATGCGGTTATTGTTTTTTTAAAAATGTAGCTTGCGTTAAAATTATTGGTATACGCTCGTGCAATTATTATTATTATTTTTTTTTTTTTTTTTTTTTTTTTTTGCAATTTGCAATTCAAGATGTGTGCAAATGAAGTGCAATGATATGCCTTGGGTCCCGCGGGCGCCTCCATGGTCTCGCGTGGTGTTATGCGTCATTTTCGCGTTTCGCGTTCACCCACGCCCGCAGCTCGCCCTCGCCCTGCCCCGCCCCGCCCCCGCCGTCTGACTCAGGTGCGCCACGGTCCCAGTAACTCGCGGGTGATCCGGCACCTGTCCGCCGCGGGGTCCGCGTAAGGAGAGGTTCCGGAGGGTAGAGAGAGCCATCACACTATGATGTCGTCACGGTTGTTTCATTTTCCTCCTCGTGCCGTGGTAATGTCGTGTCGCACATTGCAAACACACGTTTGACACTTGATTGGCATTACGTTCGGGAATTCCCTGTCCCGTCCCCCCCCCCCCCCCCCACCGTCTCACCCAGTCCTCTCGCGTCGCTCTCCCTTTCTCTTCTTCTCGCCCCTGCTCTCTCGCGGGGTCGCGCCGTTCGGCGGTCCGTCACTTTATTGACACCTGGATGATTCGGCCCCGGAGCGGCGCGGTGCGGCCCGCGGTGCGAAAGGAGTGAGTCAGGCCCGCCCCGCCCCGCCCCGCCCCGCCCCGCGAGGGATCAAGTTCGCGACGCGTTAGTCACTGCGCGGTGCGGTGCGTTGCGGACCCTCCTCCTCACGACCCGAACGGGAATGGGAACGCTGACGGCCCGCTGTCAGCTGTTCAGAGAAAGGGTTATTGTGCAGACTCAGTCCTAGACTGCCCTCCTACTGTTACACTGGGGCGTAAAGTCAACGCACTGCCGCAGCAAGTGTGCTGCAGTGTGCGTGCGTGTGTGTGTTTGATGGAGGGGAGGAGGGGTAGGCCTCGTCCTCGTCGTCCTCCCCTCCTGCTCCTCCTCCTGCTCCTCGTCTTCCTCCCTTCCTTTCCCCTCATAGGTCCTGTGGTCAGGCTTAAAAAGGGGGACGAGCATTCTGAAGAGAAGCACGCGTCATATATACTTTGCGGGCTCGATTCTTATCCCCCCCCCCTTACTCGTTTCTCTTCTCTCTCTCTCGGCGCGCTAATCCACTCGGCCCTGCCGCGGGCCGGTGCGGTGCGGGCGCGTGCCTGCGCCCAAATGAACAATATTCGACCGCCGTATTTGGGCATCCCCTCATCCCTCGCCTGCGCCTAATTGTCGAGGGCACAAGTGAGAGAGAAAAAGCTTATGTCGAATTCCTTCTCAGAACACAGGTCGCTGCGCAACGCCAATCTTGTCCGTTATTGCGGCGCGCGCCACCCGGCTAGCAGGCTGTGCTGTGCGGCTCGCGGTGGCGGGCGAGGACATAGAGTGCCGTATCGTCGTCGTCTCGCGGGGAGATTTACATCCGCGCGCGAGTCTAGTTTTGCAGTCTCTTCTGCGACCCGGGCTCTTGACTTCATGATATTGTTCGTCCCTCTCTCTCTCTCTCTCTGTCTCTCTCCCACCTCCTCATCCTCTCTCCTCCTCCTCCTACTTGGCATTTTCAGGCGGCCACTGGACCCGCCCCTCGCGCCTCGTTGGCGCCCGTCCCGGCCCGGCCCAGTCCGACCAGGCGTGCCACACCACTAATTCTAAATCTCATCTCCTCGTGCCCCTGTCCGCCCACCACCACCACCAGCCGGCCGGCCTTAAATTGCAATCGGACTGGGCGATACTGCTCCTCCCGTCCCATCCTCCCTCCTGCTCCCCCCCCCCTCTCTCTCTCTCTCTCTCTCTCTATCTATCTATCTATCTATCTCGCTCTCGCTCTCTCTCTCTCTCTCTCTCTCTCTCTCTCTCTCTCTCTTTTTCTCTCCGTTTTCCCTCTCTCTTCCTTTCTACATTGGAAGAGAGCATGAGATGAGAGTGACCTGCCTTCCTTTACAGCCCATCTCCATGAAAATACATGTGTACACAAGCGTGCAGGATATGATTGAGCATGGTAGATAGAGTTTGCAACTTAATAATAAATGCGTGCCGCACACATTATTGCTTACAACGCCCACTCTGTACAGTAAGGAGTTGAGCATTGTGCAACGAAATCCGTCTCACGTAAATGTATCACACGCGCGGCCAGCACTCTTTCTCTCTCTCTCTCTCGCTCCCTCTCTCTCGCTCTCCCCTGCTGCTCTGCTCTCGCTTCCTCTATCTCTCTCTACGGCGCGCGCGCAATCTTACGGGGGCGATCGGTTACGCGAATACAACCTCACCGCGACCGCCCCTCCCCTCTTGCCTCTCTCTCTCTCTCTCTCTCTCTCTCTCTCTCTCTCTCTCTCTCTCTCTCTCTCTCTCTCTCTCTCTCTCTCTCTCTCTCTCTCTCTCTCTCTCTCTCTCTCTCTCTCTCTCTCCGCCCAAAGTCGCGCGCGGTGGCGCTTCTCCGCTCTCTGTCCTGGCCCGTGTGCTGTGGTGCGGGGCCGCGAGCCGCGCCCGCTCTCCGCCTCCGCGAATTCGCGAGCCTCTCCCGCCCCGCCCCGCCCCGCCCCGCTCAGCCCCGCCCCGCCACGCCACGCCCCGCCACGCCCCATTCTGCCCTTCACCACGTCCTGACCGCGCGCACGCTGCTACGCTGCTGGGCGTGCCTCTCCGCCCGTCCCGCAGGGAAGGACCACACCACCGCTGCGGTCGTTCATCGTCACGTGATTAATACATCGCGTAATCCGTGTCCCGCCCCGCCCCGCCCCGCCCCAGCACCGGCACTGGTCATTGGGAAACAATTATACCCCGCGCCTCTGGCCTTTGGCTGGACGCGCCGCACTGGCGCCGGGGCGTGGCGAGGCGTGGCGGGGCGTGGCGGGGCGTGGCGGGGCGTGGCGGGGCGTGGGCGACGGTCCCAAGGGCCTACAGGCATCATCAGCTGCAATGTTTGCCGGACGCGGACAAACAAAACCGGGGCACCTCTGTCACACCGAATGCACCTCATCTGTACACCTAATTCGCTTGACGTAATACGAAAAAAAGTTAACAAAATAAGTTTACGGAGCATAGCATTAAGGGATTTTAGATGCAATTTTTTTTAAAATAATAACGGCGTGAAACTTCGTATCATATCATACACAGATCATAAAACAAAGTCTGCAGGAAAAAAAAACTGCAAGAGAAAACTGCCTCGCACACTGCTCTCCTCTCCTAAATTGTTCCCTCGAATTATTTTCCAAAGGAAGCCACGAGCTCCTCTCTAAACGAGTCTCTCTAACGCGGTGCGTTTTGTTTCTTCTGTTGCAGGTAAGACAAACAGACTTGACTTATCCTCGCTTCGGCGTCAGCGTGAGTCCAATACAACCACCAACTAATCTCCAACCGCTCCGGGGAAAAAAGTGGAAAAGGGGCCGGTGAAATTAGCCATCAGCCGGATTCAGGGCTGCAGGCGCCTGACTCCAAGAGATAGTGATGGGAGGTCAAGGTCCTCTCTGGGTTGCGGCTTGATACCCTGACGTGCCACGAAGTCCTGTATGGGTATGAAAGAGGGGAAAACAACTCTGAATTTTTTTGTTCGCCTCGTACTTCAGAAAAATTCAGAGAAATTCAGAAAATTTAAGAAAAAATTACTAAAATTTACAGAATTTAAAAAAAACTAAACTCAAGCAAATAATTCAGAAGAAAAAAAAACACAATAAACTCACAAAAAGTCACTAAAAACTCAGTAAAATTCTCAAAATTTGCACCAAAATTCAGAGTTGTTTCCCCCTCGGGTCCTTGTAGCGGATCTGCATCCGGGCCCGCTTATCACTCAGGCGTCTATGTCCTCCCCGTGTTAGTTGTGTGTAAATTGTCCCGGATCAGCGCGGGGCGGAGCGGGGCGGAGCGGGGCGGGGAAGGGCAGGATAGGGTTGGGCAGGTTGGGGCGGGGCAGGTTGGGGCGGGGCACGACACTCCCCGAACAAGCCCGCGCCGGGCCGGGCCTCTGTGTGGCCTGGGCCTTGTAAGGGTGTGGCGCTCCTGCCAGGCCCCGCCAGGCCCGGCCCGGCCCGGCCCGGCCCAGCCCAGCCCGTGCGTATTGTGGGCGCCCGCCGCCGCGCCGCGGCCTCCTGGCCCGTGGGCGTTCTCAGGGTCACTGGGTCTAGGCGCGGGGTGGGGCTCGGCGGGGCGTGGCGCGGCGTGGCGTGGCGGAGCGGGCTGGAGCGGAGCGCCGCGCCGTGAGGCGGGAGGAGGGGCGGGGGAGGAGGAGAGGAGAAACCGGCGCGCCGGCCGGAGAATGTCGACAATAGGGTGTATGGGGGGAGAAAATTTGGGCGCGTCTGTGTGGAAAAGTGTGTAGGGAGTCGTTAGTTGTCGCAACGATAGCTAATGGGCCTCAGGAGGGGCCTAACGTGCAATCAGCGAGCAGGTCCCGCGTGGAGCCGCGGCCGCGCCGCCGCACCGCACAGTGCGAGGGGAGAGGAGGGGAGGCGGGCCCGGCCCGTACATATGAGATCCGGAAGAAAATGCAAGATAGTAAAAACAGAGAGGATACCAAAAGCAAGAAGGGGCTACTGCCGTGGGTGGTGGGCGGGGCGGGGGCGGGTAGGGGGAAGATAGGGCTCCTTTTATTCCTGTGGAGGCATGCGGGGCGGGGGCGAGGCGAGGCGGGGCTTAGGGGGACGGCCCAAGGAGATGGACCCTTGATTTCCAATTCTGCATGTTTTGGCGACGGGGGCGGCGGCGAGGCGCTGCGCGGGGCGGGGCGGGGCGGGGCGGGGCGGGGCGGGGCGGGGCGGCATAGAGAACTCGACACTCAGCAGAAAACAGCGGGCCACCCCCGCCCCGCGCCGCCCCCGTCCCTCGTACAATATCACGTATATTTTATATTGCTGCGCCCTTCCTTCACTCCCCGTGTCATGTCTCCCAGCCCAGCCTCTCCCTTACACAGTAGTTTTTATTTTTTCTTTAATGTCCAAAATTGAGACATCGCGAGACTTTTATACATTTATACTTTTTATTTTTATTTTGAATTTGCCTCGGGCAACAGCTCTTCCACTCCGCTCGGCCCCGCCCCGCCCGCACCCTAACTGTACACGGACGGAAGACTGCTTCCCCCCAGCCGCCCCCGCCGCTGCCCCCGCCCCTCCCTCGCATATTTACTCAGATAAGCCTCCCTTCTCCGTATGGGGTAATTTACCGGCGTCCTAATACCCAGCCGGGCTGGATTACACGCGACGGGACCGCGGCAGGTTGCAGGAGGGCGGAGCGGCGGGCCGTGCGTTGTGCTGGGCAGGGCGCGCCCGGGCGGGACTCTGTTTCTTTTCTGCCTGACCCGCTGCTCGGCTACAACGCGTCTGACGCGTTTCTACCGTGTGTTTTAGAAAACACGGAACGGTATGCCAGTCTGCCTACCCACTCCGATCGTAAGCCGTGGTCCAATCGGGTTGGCTGACCCGCTCGCAACGCGGTTGCACGTGTTCACTGTGAAAAATATCTATGTAGTTTTACGATATATTTTGTAACTTACGACTGACGAAAAATGCAAATTTACGACAAACGGTTCTCGCTCGTAATTGAACCTCAACTCGACAGGTAGCGCTTGTAAATTTTCGATTTGTAATTGTAATTTTACGACTCGACTTCGTGGAAAATTTTCTCGTGAACCTATGGTTATTTTTCACATTGGTCACCGTAAAAAGAATGTCTGATTTTTTGAGGAAAAAGGTAAAACTTTGAGTGCTTTTGAGGGAAGCTCCTCAGATTTTGAGGAAGTTTCCGAGAGAGAAAGTACCCCCAAAATCTGAGTTTTTAGCCAAGTCACGGAGTGCCTCAAAGTTATCCCTTTTCCCTCCAAAAGCCAGACATTATTTTTTACCGTGCGTACTCTCGGTTTTATTCTGATTTCACTCTCATTATTGGAGCAAGCATATTTTTCTCGCGGTCTTTTTGCAGCGCTGTGCGTATGCCTTCGCTCGCTTGTCTTCTCGACTTAGTGCCCCTTCGCCCCCCCTCCCCCCCCCTTCCTCTTCTTCTTCCTCCCAGCGGACCGATGTTTGGATGAGGATGCTCTTTGTTAATTTCGCCTTTTCCTTTCCCCCTCCCGGCCCGACCCGGCGCGAAGAGCGAAGTCTGCTGCCAGCATCGTCTGCGGGGCACGGCGCGGCTCGGCGCGGCCGCGGCAGTGCGAACGCGAAGGCTGGCTGCCAGCTCCGGCTGGCCGGCTCGCCACCACCGTCCCGTCCCGTCCCGTCCCGTCCCATAGCGACCGAGCAGCGGCGGTTTGTTTTTCTCTCCCATTTTGCGGCTTTCCACGGCGGCACCGAGAGCAAATAAGGGCGGAGGGTGGGGGCGGGGGAGTGGGAAGGGGAGAGGGAAGGGAAGGGTGGAACAGGGGAGGCGCTGTTTTACCCCCCGCACTTTTTCCTTCTTGAGACTCGCGGCGGCTGAGCTGGGTCCTATGGCCACAGCCACGACCACTGAGACTTCTTCCCTCCCCCTTCTCTCTCTCTCTCTTTCTCTCCCCCTCTCCACCGCGGAGTGGTTGGTACTGTCTGTGTGCTGGCACTTCTACGGCGCTGGATGGCTCCCCTAGCCCCCCTCCCCCTCCTCCCCTCTCCCTCCCTCCCTCTCTCTCCCTCTCTCTCTCTCTCCCCCTCCCTCCCAGCCCCCTCTCTCTCCTCTCCCCACCATTACGAGAAGGAGCGCCCAAAGAAGTAATCAGACCGCAGAATGATCAGATTCTTGCTTGCTTCCTCCTCTCCCCACTGCTCCATCCCCCTCCTCTCTCTCTCTCTCTCTCTCTCTCTCTCTCTCTCTCTCTCTCTCTCTCTCTCTCTCTCTCTCTCTCTCTCTGTCTATCTCATCTCTTCTCCCTCTCTCTCTCCCGCTCCGCTCTGCGGCCGCGCGGCTCCGCGCTCCCTGGTAACAGGTGCCACCTATGGCTGTGTTGTTATGTGAGTTGTAAATCAAGAAGGGAGCCTCCCCCCTACTTCCCTCTCCCCCTCTCTCCCTGTCTATCCCCATCTCCCTCGCACAACCCCCACGCCTTACCCTTGCCGGTCCCCTCCCCTTTCCACGGATCCTTTTCCCTTTTTCTACCCCCTTCCTTTATTTTTTCTTTTTTGTACAGGCAGAGAGTAGAGTTAGGAGGGAAGAAACCGGAAGGAAAGAGAAATGAAAAGAAATGTCGTTCTGTTTGCGCCCTCTCCGCCCCGGACTCTTCCTGTGGGAGTTCGGCTCTTGCGGTCCTCCTGTTCGGGGAAGGGCATTGAGATTAGAGCGCCGCGCGAGCTGAATCGCCTTCCCTCCCTCCCCCGCCTGACCCGTCCTAACGCCTGTCCTGTCCTTCTGTTGCAGTATGGGTCTGACGAGTTCGGCCAGGACTCGCCGCGGTACTCGTCGCCCAAGGCCGGAGGCATGTACACCTCATCGGACACTTATTATATGGGTGAGTTACTATCCGGAAACGTTTGCTTGTTTCCCCTACTTTCCGTAAGGTATACCTCTCTGTTTTTCCTAATGTAACTCACCTCGATGTTTTTTCTTGCAGATGGAAGCGGGGCGGGGTCAGGTGACCCTTGGTCGAGCAGTGGGCAGCTGCCTCAAGGTGGATATGGTTCCTACGGCTCACCCTCCCTGCTGTCGGGCGGACCGCCCCCGCACCTCGCCCAGTCCGGCTACCCACCACCTCCTATGCACTTGACTCATGACCCAATGGTTTGTAGCCCCTTGATGTTTTGTTGTATTTGTCTCTACTCCGCCTTCTTCCTCTCCCGCCCCCAAACCTTTTTGTTTCATCATTATTAAAAATATATATATATTTTTTTAAAAAGCACCTTTTTTCTTTCATGACCGTGACTTTATTTTATTTTAGCCAGCCGAAGTGATCGATCACATCCTGAAATTTATTGGACTTATTCATCTTATTTGAACTATTCATGCCTCTTGTGGTGCAAAATTTTAACGTAGCGTCTGTATTTGTTTCATTGTTCCTCGTCACCTAAAGAAGAAAAATTGTTCCATTTTATTTTCGGAGGTGGTTCCATATGAGAGTTTGTCCTCTTCCTTTCTGATTTGTACCCTGTTTTTCATCTCACTACTGTTCACTTTTCCTCGTATCACCCTGACCCATCTTGATTCCCATCCCCGTCTTGGCACTCACCCGCTGATGTTGAAGGCACTGTGTCGTGTCGTCGTCATTGCTCCCGTGTGATATTTTTGTTTTGATTTTTTTTTTTGTTCTGTTTCGTCTGTCACTTGCGCACCAACTTGCTCACGCTGCTGTTCTCCTCCTCCTTGCAGAGCTATGGTGCCATGTCCCCCGGCGTCCCCCCGGCGCCCAACCAAGCCACCTCCCAGCCCCCGGCGGGGCCCTCCCCGGCGGCCGCCCAGGGCCCCGGCACGGACGTGGTGCCCCCCATGGCCGTCCCCGTCCCCAACACTAGCCTCCCTCCCATGTCGAGCTTCCGAGGCTCGGCGGGGGCGGCGGGCGCGGGGCCGGCGGGGGCGGGGGCGGGCGCGGGGGCGGGCCCCGCGGGTCCGGGCAGCCTCACCCCCGTCACCTCGGCCGTCATCCCCACGTCGAGCCCAGCCAACCCCTCCCTCTTCACGAGTCACCACTCGCCGGGTCCCGGTGGACCCGGTGTGGTCCCGACACCCGGGGACACCTTAGGAAAAGCCTTGGCCTCGGTGAGTTCCCCATTTCGCGCGGCCACGAGGAGGGCAGGCGGAGTGTGTGGCATTTTAAATAACTTTCAACATACTCGACACATTTTGCACTGAATTGGTGTAATAATTGGAAACCTTTTGCATTGCTCTTTATTTGTAATGCTTCAAATTCCAATTTTTTTTTTCTTCAATCTTCTTTGCAAAATATTTTCGTTACGAAGTTAGTCAAAACCAAGGGAAGGAATGAAGCATGTTGAAGGATATGTCACAACCTCACAATAGTGTAGAGTAACAATAAATACAGTTCTGGTTTACTATTTGTCACTTCTGTGAAACATGGTCATTAACTTCGAATATTTTGCATGAACCTTTTTTATCCATAAGGGTGTTGGATTACCTAAATATCTCAATCAATCTTTCGTGAACACCTTTCTTCCTGTTGAAATAGCTCTAGTCATAAAGCTGTACATTTTTAAATCACAATGTGATTCATCCTTTTGGGATCTCTAGAACTATTTGCTCTCTGTTGTGTTCACATCATCTCCTTATATTTTCATCGATTCCCCCTCGGTGAACGGCTACTCCTAACAAATTAACAAAATTAATTCTAAGGTGGTGGGTCGATTGGGTGCTTGGTAATGCGCAGATCTATCCGTCGGAGCACAGTGTCGCCAGCAGTTACAGTTCAAACCCATCTACGCCTGTCAGCTCACCTCCCCCCTTAGCTGTGAGTGGTGCTGCGGGGCCTACTGGGGGCCCCCCAGGGCCTTGGTCGGGAGGCCCACCCAGTGGGGCTAATCCCTCTTCACCACACTTCTCCTCTGCACCCCACCATCACTCTAACTTACACATGGTAAAGGATTACTTACTGGCTCTGGCAGATCAGGGACATAGCTCATAAGGATCGGTTCAGTTTTGTTACATCTCAAAATTTTAATGATCTAGTAATTTTCTGATTCTAATGGATTAAAAAATAAACAGTGTAAATGAAGCAAAATAATTACATTATATTATATCCTACCGATATCCTACTAAATTCCTGTATTGTTTCTTATGAACTATTCTCTTCATCTGCCTCAATTATTTATTTGTACATTTGGTATGCCTTTCTTTAAGGGTATTATTTGTGTTGTTTTCTTTGGTTGTGTGTGTTTGCTGGTTTTAGCTGCTCATTTGACCATGTTCATCATTAATTGTAGAATAATGTCTTTCTAGGGTGCAGTAGCACCTCTCCTCAAGTATTTACCTTTTCATTATCTTGCTGTAGCTCTTCAGAGAACTAACAGTATGTTATAAAAGTATTTTGTCATTAATACAAATTCTTTATTAGCAGCAATTTGTTTCTTCATTTATTTGTGGAATTGCAACTTCTGAGTATTACTTATTAGCCAAGACACTCTCATTTTGCCCTCTATTAATCCTGAAATGTATTTTTTACATCATCTCACAGATTTCATTAATCCCAAAATTTTGTCACCATTGGAAAGTTTAAACAGTTTTGGAAATCTTCTATTCATTTGATTTGAAATTGCTTCTTAGTTGTAGAAATTCTAGCTTCTATTTTGTAAAATTTACTTCATTTATTTCTATTTCTTTGTTTTTTCTGCTTGGTCAAACTTATGTGCAAGACTTATTATCCATTCAAAGGTTTTGCATGAAATTTTGTTTGGTTTTAGAAGTATGGCATTTTTTGAATTTGTGTTCTTTTTTTCTTTGTTTGATTTGTTTGGTTTTTTGTTTTCTTTTTTGTTTGGCACATGCCCCTGACGCATTAACAGAGCGCGCCCCTTGAAGAAAGATTGGATGCAGCCATTGGGTTCCTTCGGGATCATAGTGAAGTAAGACCTGTACACATATGTTTTCTGTTACTTTACTCTGCTTTCAATCCAATTTTAGTTAAGATTGCTGTGAGCAATATAGTTCTATGATAAATGTGAAACATTTTTGACTTGATGTTGAGCTTTGGCTTCCAGCCTGTATTAAAATTGCTTGTTTTCATTTTCTTTCTTGTTTTGCTCTCAAAATGTAATTTTTGTCTAAAGGTAATAGATCTTATTAATTATTTAATACATTTCTGGCTTGTTATAAAACGGCTTTTTGGGAGACTGCGATCAAAGTTACACCCTTTACCTTTTTTGGGGAAAAAATGCAATTAAAAATTTACTTTTTTTTAAAAAAAAAATTTTTAAATGTGTTTTGTCTATTTGCTCTTTAACGTCATGAGAGTTTTATTCTGAAATCTTTGTTCGGCTCCAGTTCTCACAGTTTTTCTTTCTACTTTTGTTTCCAGGGCACTCGAATGGAAGAACGTTTGGATGATGCCATAAATGTGTTGCGGAACCATGCTGAGAGTCAGCAACTTCTAGGGCATGGCCTTCCTTTACCACCACATCCTCACGGGCATCACACACATTCCTCCAATGGTCTCCTTCAACCTTCAGGGTACCACCATGATCCTACCTTAGACCCTCACCTGGTATGTCAATTTTTTATGTTGTGGCATCATTGCATTTCTCTAGTTCAAGAAATGAAATCCTATATAATCCTGATTTCATTATTCTTGTCTTTTTTTTAGGGAAATGCACATCCTGGCACCCCAGGTAGTACAGTCCCATTACCTCAAGGATCATATCCTGGGCTTTCAGCAACACCAGATGAGGCTCCAGTAAAGTTAGAGAGGCTTACAGGCAGTATGTTCTGAATATTAATTAAATTAAAAGCTACTATAATCAATTGAAGATCTTCTCTTAATGAATTTTTTAACATTTTGTCCAGGAAAACGAAAAGAGCCTCCAGACAGCACCGACACAAAACCAAGTAGCAGTGATTTAATTGGAAGCCTTGTTAACTCTACATCAAGCAATAAAGGGTCAAAAAGATCGCGAAGGTTGGAATACATAAAAACTTTTTTCTTTCTCAATAATCAAGTGTTTTGCTTTTTGTTTTAAAATTTCTACTGCTAATCTAATCCATACAATTTCTTCATTTTTGCACAGCTGTTCTAGTGCAGATGAAGATTGTGAAGATCCTGCTTTAAAAGCACACAGAGAAAAGGAGAGACGACAGGCCAACAATGTTAGAGAAAGGTATGCTTGTAGATTTTAATTTCTACTTTGAACTACAAAGATAGAAAGAATTTTTTACACGCCTTAAATACTTCTGTTTGCCTTCAGAATTCCTAATTGAGTTCAAAAGAACTTTACTAGGAAGTCTCATTGTGTGTGAGCATGATCTGCTAATAACTGTAGTTTGTGATTACCCTCTCACACTTGGAAACCTAGAGTTGTTGTTTGGGGATTAGATTCAAATAATTTAGTTTCCCATGGACTCATTTAAGTGCAGTATTTATTTGGACTTCCAGAGCTTGATAGTTTTGCAAATGCATTCATGTATATTGTAAATGGCTAGAATTGCAATATCACGGCCTCCAAGTAGTCATTAGATTTTGTGTAAGTGTAATCAGTTCATAGCAGCCCACATTTTGTGTTCTACAACCAAACTTTCCTTGCACTTTCCTTTGCTTTTACGCTTTCATTTCACTATCTCTCTGGTTCAAGGATCTGTTGTGCTCTCTGTGAAGCATATACAACAAAATACTCAGCAAAATAGTAATCTGAAATCAATAATTTATGATTTTTTCATTATGGTATAGTCAAATTCCATTATTAACACAACAGAGTTAAAATATGTGGCATTTAAAATTTGATGAGCTGGACTTGATCTCATGTAATGATTCCATTACAATTAATAATGACTGAAAAGCAAGGTTGCTGAAAACTTATTATGTCAGATGTTCTCTTGAAGTTTTGTGACATGCATTGCATACTTCATGGTTCAAGTCCTGAAAACACTCGCGTTTCTATATATTTGAGACTGTTACAAGTGAGTGAGGCACGACAAACTTTTGTATCTTTATTGATCAATGTTTTGTGTTCTCTATCTCAGTATGAAGTCTTGGAATTTAGCATTATCATACTTCTAACTAAATTCTAGTGTTTTCTTGCTCTCCATTAATGCTTTCTTTCCAAAATGTTTAAATTGTTACTTTCAAATGTTACTATTACAGTTTGCTTTAGCTGTTTTAAAGTAGAAATTCCATTTCATTGGTCTTTGTTTGTATATGCTCCTTGTCAAAACAAAACAAAAAAAAACAAAAAAAAACAAAAAAAGGAAATTAGAAAAAGAGCTTGTGCCTTTATGAACCAAATCACAGTAAATAAATATTTGAGGGATTCTTATGAGTGGTTACCGGGTTTGAACCTTGAAGGGCTCTGGGACATGAAGTTTTTGAGACACGCTTTCTGATGGCGTTTTGTTTTCCCCTCAAGCGAGGACGATAATGATGACCCGGTTCTTAAGGCCCAACGGGAGAAGGAGCGAAGGCAAGCCAACAATGCCCGAGAGAGGTAATTGTCGAGTTGATGGAGTACCATCTGCTCTGTGCTTATAGTATATCTTGTTCTGATAACAGACACAAGTATCTAGCCATACTTGAGCCATTGATGGGTTTAGGGGGCTGAATTTTAGATAATTTAGGCCGGTGATAAGTGTTTCAGTCTTTTATAAAAAGGGAAAGAGATCATGAATTCAACAGAGGTATTTTGGTCGGTGGTATGCACATGGATCCTCTCCTGCATGCTGTATGTAAATATTCTTCCCAATTTCCAATGTACTGTGTGTTTTGATATATCCTCTTTGACTTAAGTCTGTGTATTTCTCCACACTCAAAGCTTGTATACAGAGCAGAAAAAAGCAGGATGTCACCACCTGCTTCTCCAGTTTCATTCAGTACTTTGTTTCTTCCTGCAGGATACGTATCAGGGACATCAATGAAGCACTGAAAGAGTTAGGACGCATGTGTATGTCTCATTTAAAGACAGACAAACCTCAGACAAAATTGGGGATATTAAATATGGCTGTAGAAGTGATAATGTCACTAGAGCAGCAAGTTCGAGGTAAGCTGTGAACTTTCCTTTACAGCACCTGGTCTAAAGCATAAACAGTACTTACAAATGTTCTTTACAACTTTGTTTTCATTAATCTTCCAGAACGAAATTTAAATCCCAAAGCTGCATGCTTAAAGAGAAGAGAAGAAGAGAAGGCTGAAGATAACACACCAAAGCTTGGAGGAGGACACCATCTAGCTCACGGTCCCGGGCCTCACATGGTGCAACCTCCGTACCACGGCATGCCTCCAGTAAGTGCTCCCATTTTAAAAAAAGTATCTATCTATTTCTTTTTAAAATCTACTTGCTTATACATATAGACCCCGAGAGACTAGGCCCTTGAATCTCTCATATGCCATAGGGAAGACAAACATGTTTTTGTTCTTGTGTTGTTACTTAGACCATGCAGAAACTAATTCTACTTGTCTTTCTCAGTTGCAGGGTCCAGCCTCAACCTTACAACACAACCCACCAGGGCCTCAGTAGCATATAAAGACAAGAAGAGACATCATATTCTTCAAACAAGCCATACCAAAAGCCCACTGAGTGGAGTTATTTTTGTTGTCGTTTTCTATAAAGAAAAATGATTCATGTTAAGTGATGTTTCTGCCTAGTACAACTTTTTAATAGAATATGTGGACAAAGTGTTAAGACATTCAATGAACTTAATGACTGTGTGTGAGAAAACAAATGAAGTGGTTTGATTTTAGAAACTGCTGCTGTTTCCTCAATCAACCATCACAGCCCAATTTTCATATGGTGCATGTACTTTGAAAAAATGTCCATTGCCCTGTAAATAAACATACTCACTATGATGTGACATTATGTTGGCTTTGTTTCAGAAGCTTTCATAATGTTGAGATTGTGTAAATGGTTTGTGCAATCACAGATCCTACCCATACATTTTGCTTTCTTGTTTTTGACCAGTTGGTCATTTTCGGTACATATGAGCCAAGCAAGCTTGTGATAAAAGAGGCCTGATCTGTGTGACCTTAGTAATTATTGTTCATGGTTCAATCTGTAATTCCTTAGTGTTTCTTCATTTATTTGGTGGTGCCTAAACACACTAACACAAGACACAAGGCCTATACATTGGTAGGTAATTTTGGATCTTCCTTCGCATATGGAGCTGCTGTAAAATAAAATTTATAAAAAATGTGTGTTTACAAGTGCAGAGCTATAGCTATATTGTAACATAACTTTTCTTTGTCTCATTACAAAAAGTTAATCATCCAATGTTTTTTTCTTGGATACATTACAAAGAAGACTTCAGGGACGGACCTGTGATTGTATGGAGTTAATAATAAAAGACACAATTGCCTCAATATATCTTAAAACTCTGCCTTCAGCCAGAAAAAAGAAAGTAAAACTGTAATCTCCTTCAATTTTAGAAGCTATTGCTTAAGGCGGCTTTCAAAAACTCTTTGAAACAAGTGAGAAATCAAATTAACCATTGTTTTTTCAATGAAGGAAGTTTTTTTTTTAATTTATTGTTTTGTATTCTTTTATCAGTTGTAACATACACCCACAGGGCTTAATGTTTTTTCTCTTGAAACTTTCTTTGCTTGGTTCAATACAGCTGAGGGGGGGGATCACTCATAAAAAATGTGTACAATGAATTTTTTGATTCCTTTTGGTCTTTTGTTTTGATTTTTCTTAAGATTTTTCAAGGAAAATCTCACTTTCTGATAAATTTTGATCTTTTCCCTATTTCTGACGTTTTTCAATATTTATCTCAGTCTTTTGTTGATTTGTTGTAGTTTTTGTTTTGGATATTTCTGTATTTTCCTTCTTGATTTTATTTTGATGTTTTTTATTTTGTTTAAATTTTTTAGATGATTGTTTAGGATTGTACTATGATGTTTTTGAAGTGAGCCCTCCCTCAAATACAGCTGTGTGGTGAATAAGTCAGATTGTTATCCTTTTCTGCTTACTTTTGCTCTACAGTTTGTGTTTTTACTGACCAAAGAAAAGGTACATTACTCTGTCAGTTTTTCAATGTTGAGGATGATAAATTTTGTTTCTTGCGTGGTCTTTCCCTGCAATTAATCGACTGGGCTTCCGTACTATTTTAAATTACAGCATGCAGCTAAAATTGTTTTTTTCTTGTTTTGATTTCCAAATTCTTGTTTATATGAAGCTCAAGCAATTTTCCTTGATAATGGACCATTATCTTACATTTGTTAGAGCTTTGGTCTATCATCAGAAAATTGAATGATGTAAATTACAGTGCCTGTCCATTTTAATTGTATCTTAAATATGGTTGGTATCACTATCTTAAAAATGCAAAATATGCTTACTTTGGTTGAAATCATTGGTGCCATTTACATCAACATTTTATTCAAGCTTTGAGTCAACTAAATTTGCTTACTCTTTTAAGACTATCTTTTGCTGACATGTTTGATCCCAATTTAACTGAGGCAAGGGTGTCTTTGATTTGATTTCTAAAGAAATTTAAAGGGCAGCCACTGAGATTTAAAAGTTAGTGGCAACAGTTTACATTTGTAAAGTGTACATTGTAAATTTTAATACTGGAGAAAGAAACGTCCACATTGTGAATACAAAATATGTGATTGATTTAATGTACCATGTTTGTTATAAGGGTTTGTTTTGACGGTTAGTAATGAAAAAGACCTTATTTCAAGCAAGCATGAAATGGTTTGATTGTGTACTATGTAAAAAGTAATAGCGTTACAATTAGAATAAAATAATGATAATACTGTATTTTTCATGATGTATGAGTGTGTTGTTGAACATATAAGTACACAATTAGTGCTCTTACCCAAATCCAAATTAAGAGAGTGAATGAGTGTCTGAGAGATTGTCCTTTAGTTTTTTATTTTTATTTTCCTTTTTTAGTAAATCAAATACTGTGTTCATTAGGTTCAAAGTGCTGTTCTGTTGCGGTTTTAAAACTTACTAAATGATGATGTTAAAGTGTTTATGAAATATTGCACTAAATTATGTAATTTTCTACAGAATGGAATGGGTGCATAGAAATTTAAATGAACTAATGCATGCTTAAATCATGGATTCAATATGTTTTCTTATCATTTGCTAAATTTAATAATGAAACATTATTAAGGGGATCAAGAACCTGTATACATTTTGGCTTCCATTCTATTATTTCTGAAGAACACAGCCTTAAGAAATTGTCTTATTCTTCCGTTATAGTGAGAGAACTGTTTTAAGTGCAAATGTTTTTTTTTTTTAATTCTTTTCTTTTCTGAAAATATATGTGCCATTTTTCCAATTTTAAGTTGTTTTCCATCTCCATTTTGATACCTCCAACCACAATAAATGGGTCAATTTTCTTATTCTCAAGCTGGTCTATGGGTTTTGGGTTCGAGTCTCGACTGCTTCCCAAGTATTTTTTTTTCCGGCGATTTTCGAAGGATTCTGGGGTTACACTCTAGTCCCCCTGCACAACAACCCCCATCCCTCTACAGCAAAACTATCTTTCGAAAAGAACTGGTAAATATGCAAAGGCGCACGCTAAAAAGCACAGGTAACCTTCATTACGCGTATAACAGTACCTAAAAATTTTAAGACCCTTTCAAATTTGACAAAAAAACGAACGTCTCCGATCAGGCCCAAATTCACAGGGAATCTTCTTTGCGCTCTGTGAAACATATATCAGTGGCCAGAAGCACGATACCGGTCTTGGTTTGGGAGAAATTAGCTCCTTACGCGATGAAAAGTGCATTGTTCAAAGGGCGCCTGATAGATAGGCAACCCATTCGACGCCAGCCCGCGCCTGCATGTTTGAGAGAAAATCGTGCCAATCAAGCCTTATTCGACTCGGAGCTCAGAAGAGGCGAGGAGGTAACCTCCTCGAAATCGACTCCTGGTCTCCTGGTACCAGAAGCTTTTCGGATGGTATGTGGTGCTTGCAGAATTGCTGACAGTAAACGTCTGTGGTCCAGTGGTTAGGGCAACGGACATCTGCGCCAAAGGCCCTCGGTTCAAAGCCGGCCACAGCAATACCTTTTTTTTCTTCCCTCCTTTAATTTAACGACAGTGTTGGTGAAGGAGCAGAATTCCTTGTTTCAGTCGAGGTGTATAAGGCTTTAAAGAACTCATCTTCTCGATGCAGCTTTTGGGCGGTAAACCAGTGACACGGAAATGACATGTAAAAAATTCCGGCGGGATTTGAACCTGCAAAACGTCTCGCCAGCCGAGATGATTTGGGACAGGGGGAAGGTGCGTTAACCATCTCGGCTGGCGTGACGCACATCCCACTGCCATGCAAATCGCTATCACTATCTACAGGCCATTTTTTCTGGACAGCGGCAAGAACGAAGTCGGAGCGCATGTCGTCTCCGCCGCGCCGCCGGGCCAGTCCAGGCCGGTAGATAGGGATTCCGATTCGCATCGCCGACAGGTGTGCGAACCGATAGTCTAGTGGTTACCGTCCCTGCCCCCCGCCCCAAACCATCTAGACTATCGGGACGCTTTTGTCGTGTTCGAATCTCGGTCGATGATATATTTTTTTTTCGCCGATTTTCGGATGATTTCACCCTCGGGGGTTGGTCTGGGGGTGCACTAGAGTCCGCCTGCACAACCCCCGTCGGTTTGAAGCAAACTTTTTTGGGGACCAAAATCTCTACAAATGCAAAGGCTATAGCCTTTGGAAATTTGACCAAAAATCGATAGTCTCAAATCACGATGAAATTCACAGGAAATCTTCTGGACGCACTGCGAAACATGTATCAGTGGCCAGAAGGTCGATACCGGTCGTGGTTTGGGAGAAATTCGCTTTTTACATGATGAATAGTGATTTGTTTAATCGGCGCCTGATGGATAGGCAACCCATTCGACGCCAGCCCGCGCCTGCATGTTAGAGAGAAAATCGTGCCAATCAAGCCTTATTCGACTCGGAGCTCAGAAGAGGCGAGGAGGTAACCTCCTCGAAATCGACTCCTGGTACCAGAAGCTTTTCGGAAGGTATGTGGTGCTTGCAGTAATGCTGACAGTAAACGTCTGTGGTCCACTGGTTAGGGCAACGGACATCTGCGCCAAAGGCCCTCGGTTCAATGCCGGCCGCAGCAATACCTTTTTTTTCTTCCCTTCTTTAATTTAACGACAGTGTTGGCGAAGGAGCAGAATTCCTTGTTTCAGTCGAGGTGTATAAGGCTTTAAAGAACTTATCTTCTCGATGCAGCTTTTGGGCGGTAAACCAGTGACACGGAAATGACAAAATGTAAAAAATTCCGGCGGGATTTGAACCTGCAAAACGTCTCGCCAGCCGAGATGATTTGGGACAGGGGGAAGGTGCGTTAACCATCTCGGCTGGCGTGACGCACATCCCACTGCCATGCAAATCGCTATCACTATCTACAGGCCATTTTTTCTGGACAGCGGCAAGAACGAAGTCGGAGCGCATGTCGTCTTCGCCGCGCCGCCGAGCCAGTCCAGGCCGGTAGATAGGGATTCCGATTCGCATCGCGGACAGGTGTGCGAACCGATAGTCTAGTGGTTACCGTCCCTGCCCCCCGCCCCAAACCATCTAGACTATCGGGACGCTTTTGTCGTGTTCGAATCTCGGTCGATGATATTTTTTTTTCGCCGATTTTCGGATGATTTCACCCTCGGGGGTTGGTCTGGGGGTGCACTAGAGTCCGCCTGCACAACCCCCGTCGGTTTGAAGCAAACTTTTTTGGGGACCAAAATCTCTACAAATGCAAAGGCTATAGCCTTTGGAAATTTGACCAAAAATCGATAGTCTCAAATCACGATGAAATTCACAGGAAATCTTCTGGACGCACTGCGAAACATGTATCAGTGGCCAGAAGGTCGATACCGGTCGTGGTTTGGGAGAAATTCGCTTTTTACATGATGAATAGTGATTTGTTTAATCGGCGCCTGATGGATAGGCAACCCATTCGACGCCAGCCCGCGCCTGCATGTTAGAGAGAAAATCGTGCCAATCAAGCCTTATTCGACTCGGAGCTCAGAAGAGGCGAGGAGGTAACCTCCTCGAAATCGACTCCTGGTACCAGAAGCTTTTCGGAAGGTATGTGGTGCTTGCAGTAATGCTGACAGTAAACGTCTGTGGTCCACTGGTTAGGGCAACGGACATCTGCGCCAAAGGCCCTCGGTTCAATGCCGGCCGCAGCAATACCTTTTTTTTCTTCCCTTCTTTAATTTAACGACAGTGTTGGCGAAGGAGCAGAATTCCTTGTTTCAGTCGAGGTGTATAAGGCTTTAAAGAACTTATCTTCTCGATGCAGCTTTTGGGCGGTAAACCAGTGACACGGAAATGACAAAATGTAAAAAATTCCGGCGGGATTTGAACCTGCAAAACGTCTCGCCAGCCGAGATGATTTGGGACAGGGGGAAGGTGCGTTAACCATCTCGGCTGGCGTGACGCACATCCCACTGCCATGCAAATCGCTATCACTATCTACAGGCCATTTTTTCTGGACAGCGGCAAGAACGAAGTCGGAGCGCATGTCGTCTCCGCCGCGCCGCCGGGCCAGTCCAGGCCGGTAGATAGGGATTCCGATTCACATCGGCGACAGGTGTGCGAACCGATAGTCTAGTGGTTACCGTCCCTGCCCCCCGCCCCAAACCATCTAGACTATCGGGACGCTTTTGTCGTGTTCGAATCTCGGTCGATGATATTTTTTTTTCGCCGATTTTCGGATGATTTCACCCTCGGGGGTTGGTCTGGGGGTGCACTAGAGTCCGCCTGCACAACCCCCGTCGGTTTGAAGCAAACTTTTTGGGGGACCAAAATCTCTACAAATGCAAAGGCTATAGCCTTTGGAAATTTGACCAAAAATCGATAGTCTCAAATCACGATGAAATTCACAGGAAATCTTCTGGACGCACTGCGAAACATGTATCAGTGGCCAGAAGGTCGATACCGGTCGTGGTTTGGGAGAAATTCGCTTTTTACATGATGAATAGTGATTTGTTTAATCGGCGCCTGATGGATAGGCAACCCATTCGACGCCAGCCCGCGCCTGCATGTTAGAGAGAAAATCGTGCCAATCAAGCCTTATTCGACTCGGAGCTCAGAAGAGGCGAGGAGGTAACCTCCTCGAAATCGACTCCTGGTACCAGAAGCTTTTCGGAAGGTATGTGGTGCTTGCAGTAATGCTGACAGTAAACGTCTGTGGTCCACTGGTTAGGGCAACGGACATCTGCGCCAAAGGCCCTCGGTTCAATGCCGGCCGCAGCAATAACTTTTTTTTTCTTCCCTTCTTTAATTTAACGACAGTGTTGGCGAAGGAGCAGAATTCCTTGTTTCAGTCGAGGTGTATAAGGCTTTAAAGAACTTATCTTCTCGATGCAGCTTTTGGGCGGTAAACCAGTGACACGGAAATGACAAAATGTAAAAAATTCCGGCGGGATTTGAACCTGCAAAACGTCTCGCCAGCCGAGATGATTTGGGACAGGGGGAAGGTGCGTTAACCATCTCGGCTGGCGTGACGCACATCCCACTGCCATGCAAATCGCTATCACTATCTACAGGCCATTTTTTCTGGACAGCGGCAAGAACGAAGTCGGAGCGCATGTCGTCTCCGCCGCGCCGCCGGGCCAGTCCAGGCCGGTAGATAGGGATTCCGATTCACATCGGCGACAGGTGTGCGAACCGATAGTCTAGTGGTTACCGTCCCTGCCCCCCGCCCCAAACCATCTAGACTATCGGGACGCTTTTGTCGTGTTCGAATCTCGGTCGATGATATTTTTTTTTCGCCGATTTTCGGATGATTTCACCCTCGGGGGTTGGTCTGGGGGTGCACTAGAGTCCGCCTGCACAACCCCCGTCGGTTTGAAGCAAACTTTTTTGGGGACCAAAATCTCTACAAATGCAAAGGCTATAGCCTTTGGAAATTTGACCAAAAATCGATAGTCTCAAATCACGATGAAATTCACAGGAAATCTTCTGGACGCACTGCGAAACATGTATCAGTGGCCAGAAGGTCGATACCGGTCGTGGTTTGGGAGAAATTCGCTTTTTACATGATGAATAGTGATTTGTTTAATCGGCGCCTGATGGATAGGCAACCCATTCGACGCCAGCCCGCGCCTGCATGTTAGAGAGAAAATCGTGCCAATCAAGCCTTATTCGACTCGGAGCTCAGAAGAGGCGAGGAGGTAACCTCCTCGAAATCGACTCCTGGTACCAGAAGCTTTTCGGAAGGTATGTGGTGCTTGCAGTAATGCTGACAGTAAACGTCTGTGGTCCACTGGTTAGGGCAACGGACATCTGCGCCAAAGGCCCTCGGTTCAATGCCGGCCGCAGCAATACCTTTTTTTTCTTCCCTTCTTTAATTTAACGACAGTGTTGGCGAAGGAGCAGAATTCCTTGTTTCAGTCGAGGTGTATAAGGCTTTAAAGAACTTATCTTCTCGATGCAGCTTTTGGGCGGTAAACCAGTGACACGGAAATGACAAAATGTAAAAAATTCCGGCGGGATTTGAACCTGCAAAACGTCTCGCCAGCCGAGATGATTTGGGACAGGGGGAAGGTGCGTTAACCATCTCGGCTGGCGTGACGCACATCCCACTGCCATGCAAATCGCTATCACTATCTACAGGCCATTTTTTCTGGACAGCGGCAAGAACGAAGTCGGAGCGCATGTCGTCTCCGCCGCGCCGCCGAGCCAGTCCAGGCCGGTAGATAGGGATTCCGATTCGCATCGCGGACAGGTGTGCGAACCGATAGTCTAGTGGTTACCGTCCCTGCCCCCCGCCCCAAACCATCTAGACTATCGGGACGCTTTTGTCGTGTTCGAATCTCGGTCGATGATATTTTTTTTTCGCCGATTTTCGGATGATTTCACCCTCGGGGGTTGGTCTGGGGGTGCACTAGAGTCCGCCTGCACAACCCCCGTCGGTTTGAAGCAAACTTTTTTGGGGACCAAAATCTCTACAAATGCAAAGGCTATAGCCTTTGGAAATTTGACCAAAAATCGATAGTCTCAAATCACGATGAAATTCACAGGAAATCTTCTGGACGCACTGCGAAACATGTATCAGTGGCCAGAAGGTCGATACCGGTCGTGGTTTGGGAGAAATTCGCTTTTTACATGATGAATAGTGATTTGTTTAATCGGCGCCTGATGGATAGGCAACCCATTCGACGCCAGCCCGCGCCTGCATGTTAGAGAGAAAATCGTGCCAATCAAGCCTTATTCGACTCGGAGCTCAGAAGAGGCGAGGAGGTAACCTCCTCGAAATCGACTCCTGGTACCAGAAGCTTTTCGGAAGGTATGTGGTGCTTGCAGTAATGCTGACAGTAAACGTCTGTGGTCCACTGGTTAGGGCAACGGACATCTGCGCCAAAGGCCCTCGGTTCAATGCCGGCCGCAGCAATACCTTTTTTTTCTTCCCTTCTTTAATTTAACGACAGTGTTGGCGAAGGAGCAGAATTCCTTGTTTCAGTCGAGGTGTATAAGGCTTTAAAGAACTTATCTTCTCGATGCAGCTTTTGGGCGGTAAACCAGTGACACGGAAATGACAAAATGTAAAAAATTCCGGCGGGATTTGAACCTGCAAAACGTCTCGCCAGCCGAGATGATTTGGGACAGGGGGAAGGTGCGTTAACCATCTCGGCTGGCGTGACGCACATCCCACTGCCATGCAAATCGCTATCACTATCTACAGGCCATTTTTTCTGGACAGCGGCAAGAACGAAGTCGGAGCGCATGTCGTCTCCGCCGCGCCGCCGGGCCAGTCCAGGCCGGTAGATAGGGATTCCGATTCACATCGGCGACAGGTGTGCGAACCGATAGTCTAGTGGTTACCGTCCCTGCCCCCCGCCCCAAACCATCTAGACTATCGGGACGCTTTTGTCGTGTTCGAATCTCGGTCGATGATATTTTTTTTTCGCCGATTTTCGGATGATTTCACCCTCGGGGGTTGGTCTGGGGGTGCACTAGAGTCCGCCTGCACAACCCCCGTCGGTTTGAAGCAAACTTTTTTGGGGGACCAAAATCTCTACAAATGCAAAGGCTATAGCCTTTGGAAATTTGACCAAAAATCGATAGTCTCAAATCACGATGAAATTCACAGGAAATCTTCTGGACGCACTGCGAAACATGTATCAGTGGCCAGAAGGTCGATACCGGTCGTGGTTTGGGAGAAATTCGCTTTTTACATGATGAATAGTGATTTGTTTAATCGGCGCCTGATGGATAGGCAACCCATTCGACGCCAGCCCGCGCCTGCATGTTAGAGAGAAAATCGTGCCAATCAAGCCTTATTCGACTCGGAGCTCAGAAGAGGCGAGGAGGTAACCTCCTCGAAATCGACTCCTGGTACCAGAAGCTTTTCGGAAGGTATGTGGTGCTTGCAGTAATGCTGACAGTAAACGTCTGTGGTCCACTGGTTAGAGCAACGGACATCTGCGCCAAAGGCCCTCGGTTCAATGCCGGCCGCAGCAATACCTTTTTTTTCTTCCCTTCTTTAATTTAACGACAGTGTTGGCGAAGGAGCAGAATTCCTTGTTTCAGTCGAGGTGTATAAGGCTTTAAAGAACTTATCTTCTCGATGCAGCTTTTGGGCGGTAAACCAGTGACACGGAAATGACAAAATGTAAAAAATTCCGGCGGGATTTGAACCTGCAAAACGTCTCGCCAGCCGAGATGATTTGGGACAGGGGGAAGGTGCGTTAACCATCTCGGCTGGCGTGACGCACATCCCACTGCCATGCAAATCGCTATCACTATCTACAGGCCATTTTTTCTGGACAGCGGCAAGAACGAAGTCGGAGCGCATGTCGTCTCCGCCGCGCCGCCGGGCCAGTCCAGGCCGGTAGATAGGGATTCCGATTCGCATCGCGGACAGGTGTGCGAACCGATAGTCTAGTGGTTACCGTCCCTGCCCCCCGCCCCAAACCATCTAGACTATCGGGACGCTTTTGTCGTGTTCGAATCTCGGTCGATGATATTTTTTTTTCGCCGATTTTCGGATGATTTCACCCTCGGGGGTTGGTCTGGGGGTGCACTAGAGTCCGCCTGCACAACCCCCGTCGGTTTGAAGCAAACTTTTTTGGGGACCAAAATCTCTACAAATGCAAAGGCTATAGCCTTTGGAAATTTGACCAAAAATCGATAGTCTCAAATCACGATGAAATTCACAGGAAATCTTCTGGACGCACTGCGAAACATGTATCAGTGGCCAGAAGGTCGATACCGGTCGTGGTTTGGGAGAAATTCGCTTTTTACATGATGAATAGTGATTTGTTTAATCGGCGCCTGATGGATAGGCAACCCATTCGACGCCAGCCCGCGCCTGCATGTTAGAGAGAAAATCGTGCCAATCAAGCCTTATTCGACTCGGAGCTCAGAACAGGCGAGGAGGTAACCTCCTCGCGAAATCGACTCCTGGTACCAGAAGCTTTTCGGAAGGTATGTGGTGCTTGCAGTAATGCTGACAGTAAACGTCTGTGGTCCACTGGTTAGAGCAACGGACATCTGCGCCAAAGGCCCTCTGTTCAATGCCGGCCGCAGCAATACCTTTTTTTTCTTCCCTTCTTTAATTTAACGACAGTGTTGGCGAAGGAGCAGAATTCCTTGTTTCAGTCGAGGTGTATAAGGCTTTAAAGAACTTATCTTCTCGATGCAGCTTTTGGGCGGTAAACCAGTGACACGGAAATGACAAAATGTAAAAAATTCCGGCGGGATTTGAACCTGCAAAACGTCTCGCCAGCCGAGATGATTTGGGACAGGGGGAAGGTGCGTTAACCATCTCGGCTGGCGTGACGCACATCCCACTGTCATGCAAATCGCTATCTCTATCTACAGGCCATTTTTTCTGGACAGCGGCAAGAACGAAGTCGGAGCGCATGTCGTCTCCGCCGCGCCGCCGGGCCAGTCCAGGCCGGTAGATAGGGATTCCGATTCACATCGGCGACAGGTGTGCGAACCGATAGTCTAGTGGTTACCGTTCCTGCCCCCGCCCCAAACCATCTAGACTATCGGGACGCTTTTGTCGTGTTCGAATCTCGGTCGATGATATTTTTTTTTCGCCGATTTTCGGATGATTTCACCCTCGGGGGTTGGTCTGGGGGTGCACTAGAGTGCGCCTGCACAACCCCCGTCGGTTTGAAGCAAACTTTTTTGGGGACCAAAATCTCTACAAATGCAAAGGCTATAGCCTTTGGAAATTTGACCAAAAATCGATAGTCTCAAATCACGACGAAATTCACAGGAAATCTTCTGGACGCACTGCGAAACATGTATCAGAGGCCAGAAGCTCGATACCGGTCGTGGTTTGGGAGAAATTCGCTTTTTACATGATGAATAGTGAATTGTTTAATCGGCGCCTGATGGATAGGCAACCCATTTGACGCCATCCCGCGCCTGCATGTTTGAGAGAAAATCGTGCCGCGAATCGCGAGAGGGCCCTTTTCGGGGCCTTGGCTCCTTGGCAGCACAACACTGGCGGAGTGGAGAGTCCGCGCTTTAAGCCGCTGTTGAAACGTGTGGGCTGGAATCGCGAAGCCGATATTTTTCGGTCTTCTGTGCGGAAATGACATTCGCGTCCAATTACATTTCTTTTTTATTTGAATTTAAATAATAACAATGACTAGAAAAACTATGTCTTCAACAACAGAGTGTAACAATATTCAAGATGGGGGAACGTCTTTGGAAGTAAGGGAGATATTTCCAAAGTTATGATACTATAAAATATGAAGTCGAATTAACAGAAAATCAACAAGCCATCCTTCTCCTTTTATATCTCTATCTGTCAGATTATGTGGGGCAACATGATTGAGAAATGTCAGTTCCATACTCGCAAGCTTTTGGTGTGATTATGGTACTGGCTTCCTCATACAATCATCAACAAAAATGTTTCTTTTCCCTAATATTTTATCCTACTGCTTTGTTTGATCTTATTCATCCCCTCTCTTTCAATTTCTTGAAATCACCACTTTAATTTTAACATTTTCACAAACCAAAGGAATCTTTGGGTCAAGTTTTTTGTGACTTTGGTAAAATACATAAATTATTTTACAGAGATATCTTTCTAACCACTTCATACATCATCACTTTCAGAATGGTTGCACTTATCAGCAGGGGGCGTGCATCACAAACTGATGATCAACCACCGTCCGCGACGAAGAAAGTAGTTAACTGCAGAGTACTTCACATATACGAATGTTATCCTCGCCTAAACGTAGCTTTCTTGTCGTGTAGAAAAGAGCATGAAGGAATCGAGCAGCCTTGGCTTTAGTAGCTCGCGCCGGTCCCGTTTGCTCAGCACCACGGACTCACAGTTGGCGGCAATCTTCCGAAGAGCGGCCTGCAAAAGGAGAGAGGAAGTCAGAAACAGCCCTGGGTGAAACTTGTCACGGGTGCATCGAGAGGAGTCGGTGCTCACCAGGCAGGCGACGAGGACGCCGTCGCTGTGGTTGCGCTCCTTCTCGTCGCGGCATAGGCGGACGAGGCGCGGCACGCCCTCCAGGGACACGACCTGGCGGGCCACCTCCGGGTCCGAGGCCATCCTGGACAGGGCGATGGCCGCCTTGTGCTGGACGCGCTCGGCCGCCGCGATGTCGGCCGCCCGCTGCAGGGGCGAGGGCCGGAGCTGCAGGAAGCAGAGCAGCGCCACCACGGCCCGCTCGGCCGCCAGCTCGGCGCGCGCCTCGGGCACGGCCGACATGTTGGCCACCAGCGTGGCGGCCTGCTCCTGCAGGAAGACGGAGCAGCGCGCGCCCTGCGCGCGCACCGCCTGCAGCACGGCGCCGGCCGCGCCGGCCGTGAGCAGCGGCCACACGGCCGACGACTCGACGTAGCTGAGGTGGGCGAGCGCGGCCGCGGCCAGCAGCAGCACCTCGCCGCTGGACGCCTCGCGCACCAGCCGCGTGAGGGCGTGCACCACGGCGTCCAGGTGCTGCGCCAGGCCCTCGACGCGCGCGTTGTCCGGCACCCAGGGCGCCGTGATCTGCGCGAGCACGGCGGCCGCCTCGGCGCGCTCCTCCTCGGGCCGCTGAGCCTCGGCCAGCAGCTCGGCCACCACCTCCACGCCGCCGGCCTGCTCCAGGCTGCGCACCGACCGCGCCGTGCAGCAGACGGCCGACAGGGCGCGCAGCGCGGCGCGCCGCGTGTGCGAGGTGCGCGCGTCCAGGACGACCTGCAGCAGCGCGCGCACGCCGCCGCAGCGCACCACCAGGTCGGAGAGCGCGGAGCCCTGGCGGCCCAGCGCGCACAGCGCCGACACGGCCGTGCGCAGAGACAGCGGCGACGCCGGGCCCTCGAGCACGTTCACCAGCTCCTGAAACACACAACGAGCAGCCCTTGTGAGTCGTGCGCACCGCCTCAACCCTCACCGCGAGCAGAGGCGACACCGACACCTCAAAGTGCAGCAGCGCAGAATAAGGGAGACGCCTGTCCGCCCCACTGCGATGAGCCGAGGTGGGGCGGGGCGGGGCGGGGCATGGTGTTTACGGCGTGGCATCTCAATGGGGCACTAAATCGGCTATTCACTCTGGCGACTTGATGCTGCCGTGATGGGGGCCTTCTCGTCTTCGTCGTCGGAGCAGTCGGAGGGACAGGTTTACCTTGCCACGCCTGCCTGCTGTGCGCCACTCCACCTTCGACATTTTTATGCACATGCGAGTAGCGGGCGGACTTCCCTCTCCCGGGCAGCGCAGCAGTGCAGGTCGATCGCCTCCCTTGCGCCCACGCTGAGCCCGAGCCCTGCCCCGCCCTGCCCCGCCCCGCCCTGCCCCGCTCCCCTCCCCCAAACACATTACAGATCAGCTGCACCAGGCTGCACCCGTTCCTCGAGGGCAATGTCACGACGATGTCACTGCGTGAGGAGGAGGCGGTGCGCCGGGCGGGTTGGTCGGTGAGGGGCGGGGCGGCGGCATTGTCAACTCTTCCCCCTTCCACAGTGAGGGCGTAGTAGGGAGTGCGAAGCGGCTCGAAGCGCCGACGGAATATCAAGCGACTTGCATGCCTACTGCATCATAGTTCAAAGGCCTGCGGGCGTGGCGTGGCGCGGCGCGGCGGGCCGAGGACCTCCGGGGACTGAGTGAGGTTTGTATAGGATGAGGGCATGCCTCGCCTCGCCTCGCAGCCCATATTTAGATGGTCGGCTATTTTGTAAGCGTGATCCACCTGGCGCTGTCATGCCCCGCGCGCTCCGGGACGGCGCGGCTCCGGTACGCCGGGTACCTCCCGTTTTCGAGCCCAGGGGATCAGGGATCGCCCCCCCTCCTCCCCAATGAAAAGGATTAAACTCAATGTCTAGATGAAGTCGGGGGATCGTGTTCGCGACGCACTGTCACTGATCCTCTCAGCGTGACGCCAACGTCGTGGCCCCGCTCCGCGCCGTGGCTTCCGCCCACTCGTGAGATTTACGAACAAAAGCGATAGTTCCCGATAAGACCTCAGATCGCGCTCTATAGTCGGGGCTCTATTCCATCACTCGCGTTCCATTCAGCCCCGCTCTTCCCCCCCCCCCCCTCCAAAACACACAGACCTTATGTTTCCCAACCCGGCCCCACCCGGCCCCACCCGACCCCACCTGACCGTGGACCCCAGCGAGGGGTCTCGCAGTGAATGAGGGAAGCAGGCCAGCCGCGTCCAAAAAATCCCGCCAGGGCGCGACTATAGACCATAGTCCACCGGTTCGCGCGACTGCCACTGTTGCGCGGACAAGGACCAGCTGACGTACGATCACAGATCCCGCGCCCGAGATAAGAGGCGCTCAGCTGCACATTGCACGCTCCACATACTTTAAGATGACATTGGGGCAGCGTAAAAATGACCTCTTTCCCTGCCCCCTCTCTCATCCCCCGGCCGAAGCCCCGGGGGAAGCACCTCTGTGCAAGCCAGACAATGCTTCATTGCACCGGGGTAGCTTATACAATGTCCGCACATAACAGCATCCATTAGTCCAACACGGGCTGGTGCGGCGTGGCGTGGCGTGGCGTGGCGTGGCGTGGCGTGGCGTGGCGTGGCGTGGCGTGGCGTGGCGTGGCGTGGCGTGGCGTGGCGTGGCGTGGCGTGGCGTGGCGTGGCGCGCGCAGGGCAGCAGAGCAGGCGGGGTGGACATATTCAGATTTGAATTCGCATGAACGTCCCGTCCCGTCCCGTCCCGGCGGCGTTGTACCGCCGGGCGCGCCACGGACACGAGCATGTTCATGAATGATGGAAACGGCGGAATGGGCTTCGGCTGTGCCGCGCCGGGCGGAGCTCTCTGGCCAGGCCAGGCCGCGGGACTACGGACTACGTGAATCGGATAGCGCGGGCCTGGAGCGGGAGCGGCCGCACACAGCGAGCAGGGTAGGCAGGGGCAGGGGGGGGGGAGGTTGTCAGCGCCGCTGACGGTGCGCTGACAAGATCGTCTGACGGCCTCGGGGATCGTCGACGCGCTGCTGAAATGGGTGACGACTGACGATCTGACCGACTCACACTGACGGAACGCCTCTGCTTGCGACCCCGCGAGTCCTGTCTGACGACGTGTCCTCACCTGGACCTGTTTCTCCAGGATGGCGTCGACGGTGGCGGTGAGGGCGGCGCGCACCGCGGCGAGCGAGGCGGCCATGTCGGCGGGCTCGGGGTGCTCCTTGGAGGCGTCGGCGTGCAGGCGCTCGCACGCGCCACGCAGCCGACCGGCGCGCTCCTCGGGCACGGCGCCCGCGTGGTCCTGGAGGAACTCGAGCACGTGGGAGACCAGCGTCTCCGTCATGGGGCCGACCTGGCTCAGCGAGCCGCGCTGCACGCGTCTGCAAAGAGGTAGATGGAGCACAGGGCTGTAGCGAGGTTCGATTTTCCAGAGTTCAATTATTTTAAGTTCAACTTTTTGGAGTTCAATTTTTTAGAGTTCAATTTTTTAGGGTTCAATTTTTTAGAATTCAATTTTTTCGAATTCAATTTTTAAGAACTCAATTTTTTAGAGTTAAGTCCTTTTAATTATGTTTTTTAAATTATAAAAGAAGACATGGAAGAGGTACGGTAAGGCAGATCACCACAAGCCCGTTTCAATGAACAAGCAAAATTAATCTCAACGATACCAGATTTTGCAATAATAACGAGGTAAAGACGAACGATCTCGCGAGAAGATAAAGCGAGTAATTGAAATTACTCGGGGGCGCGCGTGTTTGTTTTGCAGCGTCGCGGCAGTGATTTACGCGGCTGCTATCTACAAGTACTCACCCGCACAGGCGGGTGTACTCGCCGGAGAGGAGGTGCGCGCGGCGCTGCAGCTGGGCCAGGCCCTGCGGGGAGGCGAGCTGCACGCCGCTGAGCTGGCGCAGGCCGCGCGCGTCCGCGCCGAGCAGCGCCTTGCTCTGCAGGGTGACGGAGCACTCGGGCTCGCAGGCGGACCGCAGCCCGCCCAGCCACGCGGCCACGGCGCTGCCCGCGCACCCGGGCACCTGCAGCTGCCGCACCTGCTCGGCCTCCAGCCGCGCGCACGCCGCCGCCGGGCCGCCGCTGCACTCCGCGGTCTCATCCCTGCAGGAGGACAAGTAGTGAAATGAGCACGCGTTTGTATGCACACACACGCAACAAGCACGAGCTAGAAGAGGCACTAGAGAAGGAAAAAAAATTATGGCAGATAAGAAAAAGTTTTAAAGGTAGCAAAGAATAGTCATTTCGTAAATGAGCGCACTCTGGCCGCACAGCGCACGGCAACCCTTTACCTTCATGCTAATAACCGTCCTACGACCACCCGTTCGACGACCAGGGATATAGCATTTCCATCGGCTCAATTACCGGCCATCACATCGAATCCCCATAGTAATGCTCCCCTTTTCTGTTCCGTACACCGGCGCCCGCCCCGCCCCGCCCAGCCCCGCTCCGCCCTGCCGCAGGCTCGCACGCGCTGGTGCCGCCACGGCGCTCTCTTATAATCAGAAGGCGCGAGAAACGCCGATTGCTGTCCGTCGTCGTGATGCCTGCCCTCCTTCCCCCCGCACCGTCTGCTCCAGGGCGCCCTGCCCAGGGCATGATTTAATAACAATAACGTCAGCGATAAAAACCGGAAGACCAGACCAGGCCGGCGGCTGGCCGGACCGGGGGCCAGTCGGGCCAGGCTGAGGACGGCGCCGCGGGGGGAGGCTGAGGGCGGCAAGCACTGCCGCCGCCCCGCCGCAGCCCCGCGTCCAATCTCTGCCGGAGAAAGTATAGCATCTCTACAGTGCGGCGGCTGGACCAAACTACCAGCGGCAGCCGAACGCACTTACTTCCCCTCCCCATGCCACCGATCGCCGCGCGCGCGGCCGCGCGGCGTGGAAATGGAGCTGGCTGCACACTACTTCTCTCTCTACTCGGTGCGGTTTGCGGCCTGGGCCGGGCCCGCGATAAGGAGAACTCCACCACGGCAGCGCCCCTGGGACCGGGACCGGGCCGCGTGGGTACGATCACGGGGCGCGCGACGCTTACGGCTACGAAACAACGGAGGCTGCTCCCCAACGGCTTTTACAAATCCCCATTTTCTCTACATAAATTGGAGCTCTATATGGAATATAGCGATGTACCTCTCAGCCGCGTCCGGCCTAGCCCACCTATGCCATCGGGGAAGGACAAAGAGCAGCCGCCATCCTTCCTGAGCGAGTCGCAGGGCGGGGCAGGGCGAGCGGGGACTGGGGCCTCGGGGCGCCGCCGCGCTTCAAGTCGAACCAAACCGCGCCCAGATCACCGTGTCTCTCGGGTTATTACTGATTAAAAATGCGAGGCCCATCCTCTTCCCCATACTCCTCTGGAGCGAGATGCACGTCGGCAGCAGGCACCTGCCCAAGCCCTGTCCATGGCCCTGCTGTCAGACCGAAAAGGGCTGATTGGTTTCCTCTATCGCCCAAGGATGCAAGCAGGCGGTATAATAATAAATATAAAATAAAATGAAAATGGAAAAAAAAATCCGTGCCGGCGACATTCTTTCCCGGTCGTCACTTTCCACTGTACCGCTGGAATGCCTCCTACTACACAACGCGCGGGGCGTGGCGCGGCGCGGAGTCGGCTGATTTGCGTGAAGACAAACACGCCACGCCACGCCACGTGCAGCCGCATCGCCGCGCGACCAGCCCGGCCCGGCCAGAGCGGCAGGATCCGCCGATGTAGCCACTTATTAAATCAGAAGCGTATTAAAACGGAATTAGAGGCGGAGCTCCTCCACCAGACGAGCCGCGGCACGGCGGGGCGGGGCGGGGCAGGGCGGCAGGGCGGGAAGGTAAACTCGGTTGTTCGTGGCGGATTTAATCACGACCGCGCCCGCGCGTCGGAAGGTTTTTACTCTCGTCGGATGTAGATTATTTTCAGAAACAGCACGACGCGTTTATCGCGGAACCTGTCGCGCACCGTTCTGGAGAATCAGCTACCACAGTAGCGGAGAGTGAGGAGGGGCCACCGAGGGGTACTTCCGAAGGTGCTTCACTTCAAATTCAAGCGTGTCCAGATTTTTCGTATTTTTCTTGTTTTTCGTGTTTTTTCTTGATTTTTTTCTGATTTTTTTTCCTGACCCCTTGGAACCACTCAGAGAGTACTCTATGGGTCCACTGCAGCAACGAGAGCGCCCCTGCAGGCGCGGCCCAGCCGCCACACGAGCCCCGCCCCTGGGACCCCCCGGGACCACTGCTGCCTCAGCGATAACGCACGATAAGGCGAACTGCAATGTGAACAGCAGCCGCGGTCTTGAAACGTGACGATTTCCGTTCCGCGAAGTGACATTAGAGGGGAAGTGGGTCCGCGCTATGCCACATACGCACTCGCTTGCTCTCGCACGGTGTAACTTACGTCTGGCAGGCCCTGGTACCCCCTACCCCCGCGGGAGGTAACTCGAGACGAATCTGTAATCTCCTCCTCCTCCTCCTCTTCCTCCCCCCGGAGTCCCCTCTCCTAGTCACGCCCCAAGGCTGCCGACGCTGCATTCCTCCCCGCAGGATTCAAGCGAATAATTACCACGTGTTCGTACAGAGCGAACAACAAAACTCCTCCGCTACCCGCCGACCAGGCCCGCCGGCCGGCGCGGCGTGGCTCGGGTCCGGGTCTACTACTACGTACTCCCGGTACTCACTTGGCTTCGTAGTTGTTGAGGAGGTTGACCGGGCGCGCGCTCGCCCTGAGGCGGTCGTGCACGCGCCTGCCCGCCCCGGCCCCGGCCCCGGGCAGCGGCCGCCTGGTGGGCGTGGGCATGGGGCTGGCCTGCGGGGCGGGCGCGGGCGGGGGCGGGACCGCCGCCTTGGGCGTGGAGGTGTGCGCGGGCAGCCCCGGGCCGGTCGTCACGTCCAGCAGCATGAGGTGCGGGTGAGGCGCCTCCAGCATGTCGGTGTCCTCGCCGCCGTCCGGGACGGGCCGCCGCACCACGGTGGTGATGTGCGGCGTGGGCGCGTCGCTGACCGTGCTGCTGCTGGTACTGCTGCTGGCCGTGCTGGGGTGCTCGTCGCCGGCCGCGGCCACGACGCGACTGAACCGCTGCTGCTGCCGCCGACTGTTGGCCGCCGCGTTCTTCCTGTTCTTGATGAAGCAGCGCGGCGCGCGGTGGCCCGACTCGGGCGGCCCGGCCAGGGGGAACGTCTGGTTGAGCACGGCCGTCGGCTCGTCGTCGTCCTCCAGGGACGTGTCGAGCGAGGACGTCGTCGTCGTCGCCGGCGCCGCGACGCTGCGGCACAGCAGCGCACGGGTGGAGCGCCGCCGCGCCTCCTCGGCGGAGCGCTGGCGCCGGTAGGCCGCGGCCCCCGCGGGGATGGCGGGTAGCGGTCGCGACTGGATGCACGAGTCATCCTGGGACAGCCTATGGAGACATTCAGGAAACTTCAGTCCCGCGACTGCATTTTAAGACACTCATCCACAAAATTCTCTCCGCTCCCGGCAGAGCCGTGGTCGAGTCGCGGCTCGCGGCGCGACGCTCACCTCCGCCTCAGTTCCCCCGGCGTGGCGTGGCCGCCGAAGGACGTGGGGCCGGAGCTGGGGCCGCGGGCGGGGCCGTCGCGGGGCGTGGAGGTGCAGGCGCCGCTGAGGCACAGCTGCAGGCGGGTGTGCGAGGGCGACGGCGTGGTTGGCAGCTGCGCACCCTCCGTCACCTGCGGAGCGGAAACCGACGGGCGGGATTTTAGCTAAGCAGGCCTCTATCGCATGCCCATCAAGCTTGGTGTGGCCGCGCGCCGTGCGGGTAGGCAACCCTCCCGCGTGCCTGCGTGCGGGACAGTATACGTCCTGCAGAAGCCACCGCACCCGCACAGCGATGCTCGTAGGGATCCTGCTCAAGGGGGAAACAACTCTGAATTTTTTGAACACCTCGCAATTCAGAAAAATTTACGAACAAATCACAAAAAATCACTAATATTTTGGAAAATTCACATGAGTTTAGATAAAATTCACAACATTTTCGGTAAAATTAAAGTGAAAATTCCCCAAAATTCACAACACCTGACAGATTGTTTTGTAAAAAAATAATCACGAAAATTCACAAAAATTTACAATGTGTACACCAAAATTCAGAGTTGTTCCCCCTCGATCCTGCTGCTGCTGCTGCTGATTCTTTTACCTCCGGCGACGAGGACAGCGGGGAGACGGCCGCGCGGTGCGAGCCGTCCGAGTCGGAGAAGCCCGAGTCCTGGCTCTTGTGCGAGGTGCTCGGCGAGCTGGACGCGTCCCTGCCGCCCTGCTGCTCCTGCTGGTGGCCCTGCGGCGGGCTGGCATCCTGCTGCTGCTGCTGCTGCTGCTGCTGCTGCTGCGCTGGGGCGGCGGGGCTGGCGGCGGCGGGGGTCACGGGGGCGGCACCGGGGGCGGCACCGGGGGCGGGCGAGCGGGGGATGGGCGAGCCGAGCAGAGACATGTAGTGCTCGTCGCCGTGGAAGCTCGACCACCACACGCGGCTCTGCTGGCGGCGGAACTCGGAGGACGCCATGGTTAGAGCTGCAACACACACACACACACATCACGGATTATTACAACATTATTCGCACTACTCGAGGATCATGTGTTATTATCACGCAATAATAGTCCTGTAAATAACGATCAGTGGGGTTTAGTGTCGGATCAGCACGGCGCGCTCCACTTCTCCACGCAGGCCGTTGGGGAAGGCCGTGCGCCTCTCTACGTCTTACTTGTACGCCACTATAGGCCCCGCCCCGCCCCGCCCCGCCCCGCCCCGCCCCGCCCCGCCCCGCCCCGCCCCGCCCCGCCCCGCCCCGCCCCACCCACGCCCACGCCGCGCACTGTGTCATGTCTCTCTTGATCTCCGTGGGCGCGGCGCTGCGGTCAACTCGACCCGCAGGGCGGCCGCGCCGCGTCGCGCTGAACCATCCCGTCCGTCGCGAAACAAGAAGTGAGCAAATACTCATTGGCCGAGTCATTGTCGGCAATACAACAGGACGAGACAGAGCGCAGTAGTTACGGCGTGCGGGGGTGCCGCGCCGGGCCGACGGGAGCACAGCACAGCGCACACTTTAAAAGCTAATGGGTGCTTCTATTCTGCATGTGTGCTTTTCCAGTTTTTCTGAGATCCTGCTCAGTGTCCCTATCATCGTTTTTCCCGTTTCATTCTCAGGAATAAAACATAATTAATAACTTCGGAAACGTATGCGAGGCGGGACTGGTGCGCACCGCGCCGCGACGCGCTCGATCTGCTCTGCTTCCCCGACCGACCAGTCCGGGATCACTGTCATTGGCTCTTCCCAGGGTACAGCCGCGTGTTCTGCAATTAATCAAACACCACACACACTCGGACAGACATACCGGAGCCATTTTCGGATTTTACGCCGGCCGCGCGGTCATAGGGACGCAAAAACAGGAGGGGGAGGGGATAGGGGAAAGGCAGATAGACTGTCAAGTAAAAAGTGGACCTCCGGATCTCAAGACGACGCGCGACGCTGAGGCACTTCGCATGGCGTCCCGCGTCCATCATAGCGCGGCGTGGCGGGGCGTGGCGGTGTGTGGCGGGGCGCGGCGGGGCGTGGCGGGGTGTGGCGGGCCCAAGTACGGAGCGCTGACGGTGCGACGGGTCTGCGCGACCTAACCGGACCTGTCGTACCGTTTAGTCAGTACCAGCCCCAACTCGCCCCGCCACGCCCCGCCCCGCCCCGCGCCACGCGAGTGGAAGTAGCTGGCTGCAAGCAGCACAGCGAGTACCGAGTACTGCGGAGAGTTGCCGGTCGCGTAGGGCGGGGAGGGTATTTCCCCGCCTGCTTCTTACGATACGGGCTGTACCCCGTCCGCTACCGACCGACCCGCGCGCCGCTGCGCCGCTCACCTCGCGTCGCGCGCGATGGGCGTGGCTGGGCGGGGCGTGGAGCCACCGGGGTCCTCAATGACACGGGGGAGCGCTGGGAGCGCTGTGTCCCCAGACACCTCTCCACCAGCTCTCAATGGTGACAGCGACAATGAGACAGACAGACACACGCACTCACACGACGGCGCACTGCCACACTCATTGGTGAACGGTGACAGTTGAGTTCCGTGTCCGCTTCGCGACGCATACGCGTATGAGCAGCAGCGTGCGCGCGCGCTCCTCTATATATGTGTGTGTCTGTGTGTGTGACTTTCACGGGCGCCGGGCGAGTCCCATCGGTCCCATTTCACCCCCCAGAGGCCTCATCCTCAGTAATGACTCATTACAGCGCCTGTGGCCTGCCGCCGGCCGGCACTCGCTCAGGTCACACCCGCGGCGGAGAGGTTCGTGCTCGTCAGGAGGTAGAGTGAGTGACTCACGGTCACGGCCACACTGCCGGCCGGCCGGCCGACTGCCCCGCACCGCGCGGGTTAGTCACGAGTCCACGAGTCACACCTACCTCCCGGCCCAGGGGCCCTGACTCACGCTGCTGCACCCGGGTCCCGGCGGGGCGGGCCCGCCTATCCTGCTGGATATATATTTCCAAATAGGAAGTTATCGCCGTGATGATCATATCCCATCACCTGCCCCGAACCGCGCCGGTTGTAACGCCCCGTGAGCCACACACGTGGGGCAGAGCATGGCGCGGCGCTGCTCTGAAAGCGACCGGACACTGGAAAAAGAAAGGTAGGACGAGAAGGGTTTCAATGCCTTTACCAGGGCATTAAAAATTAGCACCCCTGCAAAGGCATTAAATCTGCCCAAAGGTGTTAAATTTTAATGCCTGTGGACGATTTCGTGCCTTTGCAAAGGCATTAAAATTTCACACCCCTAGAAAGGCATTAAGTCCTACCTTTGTTTTTCCAGTGGAACCGAACGCGAACGCCCCGCCCCGCCTGTCCGTCCGTCCGTCCAGCTCGCGCGGGGCGTAGCGTGGCGTGGCGTAGCGGGGCGTCCTTGTAGCGTATCAGTCACGGTCGTCCGAGGACGGTCGTGGCTATATTTGACTACATGCCCGACCCTTGAGCGACGCGGCCAGATGGGGGCCGGGACGAGGCTCCCAGCACCTATGACAAATTCACGCCAGGGGCCGTTTGCGGTTGTGTTCGCCACTCCCAGCAGGCCGCGCGTTGGTTGGCGGGAAGTCGTGTGTTTTACCAGTTATTCCCCTCGTTTAGCCTCAAATATTCAATTTCAACTATGCTAAAATGGTAAGTTTTTATTGTTTTAGTGTTCGGTGGTCTTTTTTCCTAGGTTTGCCAAAATTATGCGTTTTCGGTTATTTTTGTTGATCCTATCTATGTACTTTTTACTGCTCGCTCGGTTGTAGGACTTATTCCAGCTGGAATCCATCAATGATACGCAAAGAAGACAACCTCTAAAGCCAATAATATTAAATACCAATCGGCAACCTCTGAAACCAATAAATTTGGATGCCAATCGGCAACCTCTGAAACCGATATCTGTGCCTTGCTCTGCCTTGTCTCTTCCAATTGGCTCAAATTCCAAAACATCAAGCCATCATGTTGTTACAGTAATTAAGAAGGTACATGTCACTCTATTTTCACTTCCTCTTTACTCGTTTCTTATAGATGTTCTGATATCTTCTTAATTACCTTTCAGACGACTGCTTTTGCCGCTGGTACCAACAAGAATCTGAAAGTAAAATCAGCAATACCTACGGTAACTACTTCTTTAACAAGGCAAGCCATATTTCAGCAGCCCAGTGCTGCACATCATTCATCTGTGTCGAAGGTATGAAGTAATCAAAGATGTGAGTTATCGTGCTATTGTATTTGCAAAGCTCCTAAAATGGCTCTTTGTTTCAGACACCTGTTGCTGCAACTAATTATGAAGTAAAAATACCAAAGCCCTTGAAAAGGCATGCCTCAGTTGTTAATGAGAATGGAATTGTTGAAATTGTTCCTCCAGCACCTTTGAAACGACAGGCCTTTTCCCAGCTACCTAATGTGAATCAGGTATTGGAGTTCAAATATTAAAACTACTTTTCTAAAGCAAATAAATATTTAAAGTACACAACAAAGCACAAATCTTGTCGCAGTTTTGTATTTGGTGTGAAACATTTTGAATTAACAGCATAATGGTCTTATTATTCAGGAGGTTCCTGTGAATAACATTATTTTGAATGAAAGAAGTAACAAGAATTTGTTACCCACACTGCCTGTCAAGGTATAGATTTTTCAAAACTCCTTAGTGCTTTGAGTTAATATTGCCTTTGATTTACAGACTTTCTTTCTTTCTTTCAATTTATAGCTGTCCACACCACAGGTGAAAAATTTTCTAGCAACAAAAGTTCTTGAAGTGTCAGAATTTTCCCCTGCTATTGATGAGGTAAGTTGGCAGAAGTATAGTGCTACTTTTAAACCAAACTACTGTAAATTAAAATAACAAGATTCTAACTTACCAATTAATAAATGCTATAAAGCTGATAAATTATTTTAATAGCTCTGCTATACAGAATTTAAATACCCTCTCAACTTCTATTGTAGGGTCAGAATCCAGCATTACTTAAAAGGAGTAGTAAACTGTCCTTGAATAAGAATAGAATTCCTTCTTCTGCAACATCAACACCTCAAACTACTGAAAGCAGCCAGGTGCATTGGTATTTTGTATTAAATGAACTCTTGTATAGATTTAATGTGAGCAAAAATAAGCTAATATGATTCGTTCTTATTCACTTTGTAGGATCAAATTATATTACCTGGAGAGAAAAAATATGAGGTTTGTTATGAAATGGAAAAATATATCTATGTAGAAGTTAAAATAATGTTCTAATTTATTCAATTCTACAGGAAATTCTGAAAGGATTGCTTCCATACCCGTACACCTATGAAATTGAGTCAATAGAATCTTTGCAGCCATATCATAAAAATTCTGAGTATGACCAAAGTGAGATGTTCACATCTACCATCAGAGTAAACTTACGGACTAAAGAGGAAGCACTGAAGTGGCTGCAGGATTTTCAAGATTCTTCACTGTCTGATTGGAGGGTCAGAAAGTGTTTCAAGGAAAACACACCTTGTGTGATATTTAAGGTAAGTTCCATCAGACTTCTCTCCATTAAAGCTGTTTAATTTGATTTTGTTTTCACCCCTTCTAAACTGGTTTGTTTTTATCCTAATCAGAAAGGATATCGCTGTGTTCATAATACCCAAGCACAATATAGACATGGAACAAAAGCTCATGAAAAACACACTGCATGTGATGCATACTTATCAATTACAATCAAAAACTTTGAAATGAAAAGGTATGCATCATAATACTTCCTCATTGTTTACCTGATTTGATCCATCCTTATTACATACATTCAATTGTAGTGACAAAACTTGTTTAATTTTTTTTCCTGAATTTCAGGAGTTCTGATAAGTTGTTGAAGAAATATCCATGTGTCATTATACTCCATCACTGCCACAACCATCCAATAGAATCCTCTGATGTGTTGAGGTTTCGCAGGCCAACCCCTAGGATGGTTGAAATGTTTCTTGATATGTTTCGCAAAGAACACTCTCCATCATCAGCTCTATCACTTCACCAATATGATTTACAAATTCAGCATCCGGATAATTGGTTCGAAATTTTGGCAGATGGAGCTGAATGCCCTAACTTGCAATGGTGCTATCACCTATATTATAAGACATTCTTGAGGGAATATGGAGCACCTTCTGGGGAAGGAATGGTGCAGTCTTTGTTTGCTGCTATTGAGAAGTATAATGCAGAGTCAGGTTCAATATGTGCTGCAGCTCGAAAAGTTCAAGATAATGATTTAATAGTTGCACTCTGTTCTCCCCTCATGAAGCGAGTTCATAAGCTCTTAAAATCTAGTGGAGAGATCAATTTTCTCGATTCAGGAGGTTCAATGGATCGGCACAACACTAGAATCTTTACCATTTTAGCACCTAGTGTAGCAGGTGCACTGCCACTTGGAATAATATTCACAAGCTCTGAATCTGAAGATGTCTTTACAGCAGGAATGAAATTGCTGCAATCAATTATGCCTCCTGACGCTTTCTTCAACAGAGGACCAGCCAAAGGCCCACAGGTGATCATGACAGATGATTCAAAACCAGAAAGGAACACCTTAAGAAATTGCTTTGCTGGAGTCATATTGCTGCTGTGCTTCTTCCATGTTCTGCAAGCCTTTTGGACTTATGTCTGGGAATACAAACATAATGTTATTGCTGCTGAAAAGGAAGAGGTTTTTTTTATCTTTAAAGAATGGTGTTACTCCAAGACAGTGGAAGAGTTTGAGAAGGGTTTTCATGATATTCTCAGCAACCCATTGTATTCAAAGAACCCACTTCTAGTCAAACATGTAAAGGGATTGTTCGCTCGAGCAAGGGAATGGGCTTTATGTTACCGCACTGAGCTTTTGATAAGAGGGAATAATACCAACAATTATTCCGAAATCACCATTCGCCAATTCAAAGATCAAGTGTTGCATCGATTGAAAGCCTACAGTGTGGTGCAGCTCTTCGACTTTTTCTCAAGTCGTCTAGAGGCCTACTTTGAAAGGCGCATAGCTGCAGTTGTGAACAACCGAAGAGAAAATTATTACACCTCAAAGCATCACATTCCACCATCTAAGTTGAAGCCCCTGCAATGTGCTAAGAGCTCCCATCAGTATGTTTATGTAGTTAAGAATGTGGAAAGGGGAACACAGTACACAGTTGACATGCAGTTGGAGATTTGTTCATGTCCAGTAGGCTTTAATGGAGCTCCATGCAAGCACCAATTTGCTGTGGCCAAAACTTTTAACTTATCTACCTCACAGTTTCTGCCATATGAAGATGAAGCAGCCAAAATGATACTTCATCAAATAATGACAACTGCTCTACCAAAACAGGGATGGTATGCTTCTCTGAAAGCTGGGCCTGTCACAACATCTACTACAGGAGCTGAATTAGGTTTGTCAACTATCAATTTTCTATTTTCTGTTCTTTATTTTTCTTAGAAGCTTAAGGAATCAATTTACTGTTTCAGGCGAGCAGTCTATTTTATCTACCTCTCCTGATGATAGTTTTTGTGAGGGTGTCAATGCACCTCTGATTGAGAATTCCTATTCAGGTAATTTTTCTTTATTGAACATGATTTTAGTAATGTATCAGGTGACATTTATTTTTTCCCTAATTTATTTCTGTCTATTTTTATGTTGTCTGAGTCAGATGAGCTGGTATCTGATGCTGAAAGAAACCAACACAGACAAGAGCTTTGGGAGTCATTTAGTCTGTTTGTAGCAGATCAGCTCAAAGAGAGACCTGAAGTCTATGGAAGGGCTGTGGAGCACTTTGTATCTCAGTTTAACAAAGCAAGGGACTTATCAGAAAATGTTGTACTCTCTGCTTTGCACAATTTCTCTATCGACACATCTGGACCTAAGAGTATAAGAAAAGGAAAGTACATCAGGGTGAATAAAGCTGCCCTAATAAGGAGAAAGTATGCCTCAATGGCAGGGCGCAAGTTAGCTCAGCAGGGTCGGCCAGCTAAAGCAGCATTTACGAAGGAACATGGGTACTCCGTCTCCAGGCAAGTTGTCCCTGCTTGGAACAGGTGCAGCAAGAAAAAAGGACCTGTTCCTCACAAGCTTACTGTGCGTGTTGAAGCTCAATCTCAGAAGAGGTCACACAGAGACTGAAGTGAGCTTTGAAAATTACAATATAGGTACTGTTTCAGTTTGTTGGCTGGAGTTGCTCATAAACCTATTTGATTTGGTTTCATTGTTTAACTATATATGTAATTGTTTGTACAGCAAGGATGCTGACTAGTCTTGTTTTTCTTTTTTTAATTGTTGAAGTATGCTGTTTATGTAAATTTTATTTACTATATATTTAATTGGAAGTTATTAGTCAATATTGTAGTTCGAGCAGTGCTTGCTCTCTACTTTCTTTTCCCTGTGAAATTCTTAAACAACAAATAAATGGATAAAATAAAGTTTCAATATTTTGAAAAGGCAAATGTTTATTTGTCACACTGAAGCCATACAATCACAATTTTCCATGTTTCTTCTTAGGAAGAAAATCTTCATCTGATAATTCTTCACTGGATCTCTTCGATTGAGGAGCTGCCGTTGACTTGTGCTTCCCTGGTCCCATGCAAGTGTTTTTTCCAGATATGGTTGCCTGAGTGCTCATGACTACTAAAGACTGGGAATTGAACAGTTTACTGTCCCCTATTTTTTTCCCAGCTACTGCTGGTTGAGAGGAAGTTTTGAATATACCATTCTTCTTCTGGCTATTAGAAAGTGATAAACGGCTGCCGCATGCCACCTTACTCTTTTCTCTCTTTGGGAAATTATCCATAGTTTTCCTCTCTGCCTCAATAATGGGATCGGTGCCTTTGTCTACAGTTCTCTTTTCCATGTCCAAAACTGTCTGAGAAGAACTATGGACCATTTTCTTGTCTTGCTGTTCAGTATTAGTGCCTTTGTCTACAATGCGTTTTTCCACCATAATTAAAGTTTGAGAAGACTTATGCACCACTTTCGTCTTATGGGCATCAAGATTGACTTCGACACTACTGCAGCATGACGGACAAGTGATAGAGTCTGGGAAAATAATAAAACAGTCAGATAGTAGGTTACGAAGGTGTTAAAAAAAAAGTTACAGAAACAATTACATACCATTATTTTGATTCATTCGAATACATTTCTTGTCATACCACTTTCGACACTCAGAACATATTATTACTGACCTAAAATCAGAAAATTATGCAATTCACAACATCCGTTTCACAAAGTTAATGATACAGAATAATTCAGAAGAAATTTATTCACCTTATTTCAGAGGACTGGAGCATAGAATTTTGACACACACACACCACAACAAAACTACTGGGGTCATAGTTGAAGTCCTGAGGAGAGAGGTGAGAATATTTAATTACATGGCCCAAATTTTAACATCTAGCAAAATGAGAGCAAAGGAAATAAGCATCACATATACCGTTTCTGTTCCTACATTTCTGCGGTTTGAGCACATTTGACACACCCAGAAATTCAATATGTCAGCTAAGAAGAACCATATGTTAAAACTTTTTCTTTATCAAGACAAGAAAATAACAACACATAAACAAATCTCACCTTCCTTTTTTGATTTAAAGCCAACGCAATCCCCATGAAACCACCGCAAACATTGCTCACATTCAATCCAGAAGCTAAAAGAGAGGAATAAATAGTTTTGAAATGAAAGAAATTCCACCGCTACTAGCTATTTAAAATTGATTTACCTGCGACTCGCTACCCTCCCACAGACAGGACACTTATCGTCCACCATATCAGTTTACAATGAATCACTATGGGCAAAGAATTAATAAGGGTGAGCTGCTAAAAAAAACCTACGGAAAAACGCGCGCAACGTTCGTTAACACGGAGAACTGCGCGCCACATCAGTAGGCGTTCCGAATTTGTCATAGGTGCTGGGAGCCTCGTCCCGGCCCCCATCTAGCCGCGTCGCACAAGGGTCGGGCATGTAGTCAAATATAGCACGGTCGTGTGGTCCGGTCCGTGGCGCGGCTCGGCGCGGCGTGCGTTATCGCCAAGGACCGGCCGCGCGAGCAGCCTCGCTCGCCCCGTGAGCGGGTTATCTCCTTCCACGAGTGACTGGAGGACGTACGACGACGCGTCGCTTGTCGTGAGTTGTCGCGGTCACTAAAGCTCCGCGCGCTTGGGGCGTGGCGGAACAACAACAGCGCCAGTCGCGGGGCGTGGCGTGGCGGGGCGCACCTATCCCAAGGACGACCGTGTCCTGCCTGTCCTCCTCCTCCTCCTTCCCTGCCGCGGGTTATCGCGGCGCAGCGAGGCTCCAACCGCGATACATCAAGAGAGCTCACCGCAGTGAACGCGCCCGAGTATTTTTCTGTTCAAACCCGTCGTCCGTCATCGAGGTCACGCCGTTTCTGTAGGCGGCAGGCGGCCGTACGTACACCGCGCGAGGGTGGGAACTGCGGCGTCACCGCGCGCGGGCCAAGCGGGTCCTCATTGTGCACATCACCGTGGTGACATTCGAATCAAGTGTCTCCGGGTCTGCTCTCCCACGCCTCGCTCGCGGCCTGCGCTGCCTACCTGGCTGCGCTATGTTTGTCTGCGTACGCAGCAGCCGCCTGTAGTATGATTCCGAGGATCGCTCTCGTACCTCCGCCCTTGTCGCACTCATGAGGCCCTGCCATCCTCCACGAGGGGAACCGTCATAGGTGCGACAAGAACGGACGAGCGAGAACTATCTTCGGAATCAGGCAGCAGCCTTGACGCACTCCCGCAGTGCGGCTCTCACGCGCCGTGCGGGTAGGCAGCCCTCCCGCAGCACTGCGTGCGGGACTGTATAGCCACCAACGCGCACGGGGTTTCCCATACACAGATGCCGGGTTATTGTCCTATTGCTTTCGGGTGCGAAAGCTTATTTGTCTTATAACGATGAACCCGTACGCGAGCCCAGACCGAGTGGGAAACAACCGGAAACAACTCTGAATTTAGGTGTACACACTTTGGAAATTTTCGTGAATTATTATTGAATTTACGTGAGTTTTCACATCAATTTTACCTAAAATTTCGTTAATTTTCCTAAAGTGTTGTAATATTTTATGGATCGTAAATTTTTCTGAATTTTTCTGAATTTTCCAGAACATCCAGAATTACAAGGTGCACAAAAATTTCCGAGTTGTTTACCCCACAGCCCAGCTGTTCCTCTCTAAAAGATTATCACCAAATTTTAATGAAAAATACTACACAAAAAAAGTTTTTTTAAAGTTTTAGTTTTCAGTACCGTTTCTAAATACGAATGAAAATTCTTTTCCAGAAATTTTCTGGCGTCTCCGAAATTTTGTCAACGTGCGCGCGCCTTGCCGACTCTTGAACGAGCAAGATACACGCGAGGCGGTGCAGACGGCGTCACTCGTCCCGTCGCGTCCCGTCGCGTCCCTCCCCTGAGTCAGAGCTGAATCAGCGCCGCGTGAGCAGCTCAGCAGCTGCGCGGCAGACACACAGAGCGGAGCGGCGGGTCCTTTTCAGCAAACGCTCGGAAAATACAAAGAAGGCCTCTACAGTTTAGCGAAGCGCGCGCGCGCGTGTGAATGCGACAAATTGCGCGATATTTTATTTTATAACGGTGTATGTTTAGGTACCCAGTGCCAGGAGGAGTGTGGTGCGGTTTGACGTAACCGCGGCGGCTTAGGCGCGGCGCGGCGCTCGCCCTTTAGAACAGCAGGCCGTACCTTGCGGTTTGAAAAGTGATTCTGTTGACGTTATTACAGACCGAGATGTCTTGATCAAAACAACTCGTGTAGCACGACGCATATCGCATAATAATCCGATTTCCCCCCCCCCCCCTTTCTCATTGCTCGGCTCGGCGCGATGAAGGTAGAGCTGAAGGTACGGAGTGGTGGTGGAGGCCCTGGCCAGGCCCGGCCCGGCCCGGACGAGCGGCCCGGCTCGACTATGCAAAACGCGTGCAATTTGTATCGCAATTTTCGAGTGCCGCGCATACATCTGACTGCGACTGCTCAGCGTCCCCTGCAAGGCCTGTCCAGTCCAACGCAGCGAAAAATTGTAATTTAGTTCAAAGAGCGAAATTACATTACTTCGCGCGAGTAAAATGAAAATTAGGCATGGGTTACTTCTCAAACGTGTTCGCTGTTATGCTAAAAGAAACAATAATAATATAGCTAGGTCTCTGCAGGACAGACGTATTTTAATTTTTCATTGTGATTGTATTGCGATTGATTAGCACCGTTAGAACACGGTATAAGCTACGTACTGGTTTCCGAGACGTTTTGAAAAACAAAAGACGATACAATAATTTTTTTTTCATAATAAATTCCGAGACACTAGAAAACCACGACGATTTTTTTTTAATATTTTAAACCGTGAATCTCTAGCACAGTAATCACCAATCACGCCACGCGGTATCGCTCGTACGCTAAACGGGCGCAGGAAGCAGCACCTGCCAGTGGAGATGTCTCATCTGAGCGATGTACATGTCGCTGTTACCCTGCAGTTTGGGCAGACGCCACAGTTAGGACGGCAGATGCAGATGCCCCGCTGGCGGCCTGCAGCTGCAGCGGGGTCGCCACCGTCACGTGAAACGAGTGCCATTGGAAGCCCGTGAGCCGCGGCCCCGCACAAGGACGCTTCGACGTTTTGCTTCGCGAAACGAAAATCGATTCCCCATCAGAGAGGGGGTAGAGGAGTTTCGCCAGCGTGACGTTGTGTGGGTGGCTGAGCGCTGTGCGGCCGAAGCGGGGCGAGGCGGGGCGGGTCAGGTCGGGTCGGATGAGCTAGCGGGGCGGGGCGGGGCGGGGCGGGGTCAGCGTTGTTGGTGTGCTCGGAGGCACATCAGAAATTATTACTGACAAGTCAAAGACAAATCCAAAGTTGCCCCTGGCATTTCAATTAGATATCTCCTCGAGAGTCCGAGAAATCGTAGCTGCAACGGTCCTATCACAATCTATAGGCAACAATATTAGGACGCAAAATGATTTTCCGTTCGGGCCTCCGTTTGGCCCAAGCAAAGTGACACGCCAACAGTTGAAGATCAATGTACACACACACACACGCATGGCGGTAATAAGACACATCGCTCCACGCAGCGAGTGCGCGCTGCGCGTAAAGACGCTTTACGTTCCGCGGACCTGTTGCACAGGCCGTAAGCACGCGAGGCTGAAAATAAACAATCATTTCCCAACAAAAACTCACGTCTCTTTTCACCGCCGTAAATCCTACTGCTAGGCAGCGACGTTGATCAGCACCGCGCGAGGCGCCAGAGTTGGCACACACTTAGCATTGTCCGGCAGCGCAGTGTAACACGGCAAGGCACGGCGCGGCGCGCAAAACCATATATTTTAGTTTTGCGCCGAGGATAACGGCCGAGCCCGTCGCGTCTGTGCGGCGCGCGCGACGTCCCTCCGCTCCAAGGGGCAGGGGGTCACACAAACGAACTGCTTCTTGCACAAGAACAACCTGTCACAATGGCAGTAGAGAGGGGCGGTTCGGGAATGAACACCCGCAAGAGAGTGAGAGAGAGATAGAGAGAGTGTCACGCGGATACACTACACTCCTCGACCGGACCTCGTCCGAACGTAACACACACCGCCCCTACGGCGCACAGCACACACATGCTGCCGGGAATGAATGATTGTAACGAGATGGTCCATCCATTCATTCATTCATTCATTCGTCCGCCACCCATCCGATCCGTCTGGGCGGAAGTCTGACGCGTGCCAGTGCCGCGAGCAGCAGCTGCTGCTGTCATCTCAGGAGGCGCGCACACTCCCGCGAGACAGCAGCAGCAGCAGCAGCAGCAGCATACCGCGCCGTAGCGCAGCCGTGTCCGCGCGAGGGCGCGTGCCGACGTGTGGCGGGACGTCGTGTTGAGTCACCGGAAGAGAAACAAGTCCGCATCCGTCCGAACGGAAGTAGCCTGCCGTCGCGTCGCGCGCGGGGCGAGGGCGCAGGAGGAGGGCCACCCCTTTTCGTGATGCCGAACGTGCAGTACGGTAAGTTGTCATCACAGCCCCCTATAAGAGGACAGTGGACCCTCCCTCCTCAGCTCGGCGGCGCGGCACGCAGACACACATGTGCGAGCGCACGTGGCCGGCCGGGTGCCCTCGTTACTATGCATCCTGGTACCGTGCGTGGCAACTCGGCGGCCGCGAATCGGATCATGAAGGACGCTGCAGGGAAAGTGTTGACAGATTTGCAATGGCCATGCATGCATGCAGAGTCCTGACGGTTGGCACCCCTGGATGCCGCGCCGCGCCGGGCCGGGCCGGTAGCCGCGACAATGCCTCGACGGGTTGCCACCGCGACAACACTACGAGGGGCCATGGCCACACCCTTTCGGCACCAGCACTAAATTTTCACAATTCTGGAAAAAGTCTAAAAAAATTTTAAGCAATTACTACATCTTCATAAGAAAATAGCACCGGAAATTTACAGTTTTGAAAAGTGTGCAGCTGCGCATCCGACAACATGGATTTCTCGCTAAGTGAGGCCCTGGAGTTCCTGGGGAACTACTCGTGGGTGCTGCTCTGCATCGTGGCGGTGCACGCCGCCGTCCAGGTACAGTAGACAGGACCGCGATGTCCAAATAAAGAGAGAGGTACATCGCACCGTCCTGGTGACCTTACCGCGCCCCGCCCCGCCCGCAGGTGCGCAAGTACCAGGACACGTACCCGACGGCGGGCCTGCAGCACGTGGCCCGGGGGCTGCTGGCCACGGTGTGGTTCGGGGTGGGCTCGGCGCTGGCGCAGGCGCTGCTGCTGGCCGAGCCCTACGAGTCCATGCTGCTGCCGGTCGGCGCGTGCGTCGTCGCCTACCTGGCCGTCACCTACTCGCCCGGCGACTACGTCTACAAGGTGTCGCAGACGCCGCTCGTCAACGCCCTGCTCATCTGCGGCCTCGAGGTGTGCCGGGCGCTGTGCGTCGGCGTGGGCGTGAGCTCCGGCCTCAAGGTGAGTGCGCGACGGGGCGAGGGCGTGGCGCGGCGCGGCGAGGACGCCGTCATCACCCTCATGCCGGACCGCGTGTCCCGCAGTCGTACCCGGGCAACAACATGGTCCCCGCGCTGCTGGGCGCGCTGCGCGGCACCTGGGGCTGGCTCGTGGGCCGCCCCGGCGCCAAGGTCGTCCTCGGCCGCTCCATCACCGACGTGTCCTGGCCCGCGCCGCCCGTGTCCGCCCCCGCCTCCCTGGTCGCCTCCGCGCTGCTGGTGCTCGCCAACAACCGCAGCGACGCGGAGAGGATCGTCGCCGGCCTCATCGGCGTCCTGGTCGCCTACCGCGGCTACGAGCTGTACTCACAATAAAGCCTCCTCCTCGCCAAGCCTGCGGGCCGTGAGCGAGCGCACCCCGCCCCGGCTGTTTTCCATTCAGAAATGTCAGCGCGCGCGTATACGCGCTGAGCTCAGCGGGACGGGGCAGCAGGCAGCAGGGCCACCGCGCCGCCGGGGGCCAGGGACGGGGGTGCGCCCTGCCTCGCCCTGCCCCGCCCCGCCCCGTCTGCGTGAGCTGAGATTCTCATGCATTTAGCTCATTGCCGCGGTGAGAACCCACCCCAGCCGGCTCCTCCGCGACCCCGTACCTGGCTCGTCTTGACCTCACGCGACTTCTTGCCGCGCGCAGAAAGGGGGGGGGGGGGGGGATCGGAAGAAGGGGTCCCGGCTCGGCGCGGCCGGAGCAGGGGGAAAGAAGCATGGCCGTTTTATTGTTCTTTGCGCGCAGGGGAGGCTGGCGCGATGTGTGCGTCTTGAGCAAGAAGTTCGGCGGGTCCCACGGTACCGGTGAGTCAACCCCCAACGGGCGGCTCGAGGCCGCCGCATGGTCCCGATTGGGTTAGGTCAGGCTCGGACCCGCATCTCAGCCTCATGCATCCTTCACTCGTTCGCTCACTCATGAATGCATGCGCGCGGTTTCTAATTGGCCTCTGGCTGCAATCGATGGCTCACTAATAACTTTGTGCGGTGTGACTAACGGGTCAGGTTGGCAGCCCTGCAGTGCATCTGTGCAGGCAGAGCGCGCGCGCGCGCGCGCGCCCGTACTCCCCAACCTCGTTGGCAGCACTGATAAACCGCCTCTTTCTCTCTCTTTCTCTTTCGGAACGCGGTGCCGACAGAGAAGCGAGGATGATGGAACTGCGCGTCCAAACAGACAACGCGCGGCTCATCCCCGTAGGAAAAGAACCGCCGCGCGCCGATAGCAGAGAGTACCTGTAATCATTAATAAGGACAGCCAATTCCGCGGGAGGGACACGACTCTAACAGAGCTGTCCGCCGGACGCGCCAGGCCAGCCAGCAGCCGCGACAAGCGCGCCAACATAACCTCTTCACACGTCGCTGCCCGCCCCGCGCTGCCCCGCGCCCGGCTCGCGAGAGATTTACGACTCTGGCCGCGGCGCCTTGTCCGGCCTGTGTAATAGGACCCGATTAAGGCCCGATGCAGATCCGGCCGCCTGCCCTGCCCTGCCCCGGGTACCCCTCCTGCCGCTCGGGTTAATCGAAATGACCTTCACCTGCCGCTGTGGACAGGATGACGGCAGTGGTACGCCGCCCCGCCCCACCCCGCCCCACTCCGGCAAGGGCGCCAAGCCCTGTTCTGATCACGCGCTCTGCTCGCCCGGCGGCCCCCGGCTGCCCTAGGAGATTTGCATACGCACCTGCACTCAAGGAAATTCGTAGAACCCTGCATAGAAATCGGAAGGAAACAAGTATTTTTTTTTTTTGCCAATTTTGACCACACTTTCTCCGTTTTCGCTCCTAATACGCAGGTGAGCAATTTTTCCCTTTTTCTAAAAAAAATAAATAAATTATAAAAAAAAAAACTTAAGCAGGAGCAACAAACACCCCCGTCCCGCGCAGGGAGGAGGGCGGTGGTGGTGATGGCCTTCGTCGTGGTCGTGGTGGTCGTCGACGTGGAATTAAAATTGTTGCTTCAATTGCTCGCTCGTCACGTCGCGCACAAAGTCGCTCTTCTTGTTGCTAATTCTGCCGCTGAGCGGCGGAGCGGCCGAACTAGTCTCGTGTCAGGCTGCTGCAGCAGGCGCTGCATACCAGCAGAACGAACCGCGTGGCGGGGCGGGGCGGGGCGTGGCGGGGCAGGGTGGGGCATGGCGGGGCAGGGCGGGGCAGGGCGTTGCGGAGCGGGGTGGAGAAGAACGAGGCACGCCTTCACTTCCCAGACTTGCGGTCAACAGCATCAGCCGTAGTAAAGTAAGAGAAATAGTACTAAGCACCACCGACACCATCAACTGCCAAACCAACTACCAACATCCCCCGAAACTCCCGCGAGCATATATAACGGCCGGCGTCGCGTCGTCGCCGCCCATAACGATGATTAGCATACGCAATCGGCGTGAGCTCCAGTAAAGCACCACCACCGCCACCACCACTGGCACGACCATTTTCTGACATGTAAAAGTATCGAGGGGGAAACAACTCATAATTCAGGAGCACAAAATTGTGTAAATTTTTGTGAATTTTCGGGAATTGTTGTGAATGATATCGAATTTTAGCGAATTTTTGCTTGGACTTTAGCTAAAGTTGTGAATTTTTCTGATTTTTCCTATTTTTTTTCTAAATTTTCCGACTCTGAATACTTCTGATTTTTTTTCTTAATTACGAGGTGTACAAAAATTTCAGAGTTGTTTCCCTTCTCTCGAAAAAAAAAAAAAAGTACCCTAAGAAGCGCAGCGCTTTTTGGTGACGATATTGATGCAGTTCCTGTCCAGGCCTGACAGGCTGCGCGGAGGCTTGGCACGGGCACGCTCTCAATGACTTTCCCCCGGGTCGCCCCGCCCCGCCGCGCCCCGCCCCGCCCCGCCCCGCCCCGCCCCGCCCCGCCCCGCCCCGCCCCGCCCCGCCCCGCCCCGCCCCGCCCCGCCGCGCCCCGCCCCGCCCCGCCCCGCCCCGCCCCGCCCCGCCCCGCCCCGCCCCGCCCCGCCGGCCCGGCTCTACCAGTCCTGGTGCTGCTGCCGCGCCGCGCCGCCCGGCCCCGCGCCGCCCCGTAACGGCTGCACTGATTGTCTCACTCTCCTCTCGCCTCGCCAACAGGCTCATGGGGGACTGTGTGTGGAGGGGTTGGACGGAGCCGTCAGAACCGCACCGCGCACAGCACCGCACCGCACGGCGCGGAGGTTGCAGCTGGACTGCTGTTATGGGCTCCGCGGGCCGAGGGGGAGGGGGGGGGGTGACTGAATGACTGGCGCGGCACGGTACAGTCGTGGACAGAAGAGCGAGCAGCTTCTTCGGGGACGAATAAGTCAGTCGAAAGAAGTTGTGAAATATTTGATTATTTTAAAGAAAGGTAAAAAATGAAAGGAAACAAAAAGAAAGAAAAAAGAGCTATTGAGAGTAATGACTGCAACGTATTTAAAGTGGTTTCTTTCTAGCTGTCTCTAGGAGACATGCTAATCCACACTCATTAAACAAAAGAAAAGGGAAAACGGCCTAGACGATAAAAAATGTAGACAGTTGCGCGATGTGAGGGATGTAAGCGGTCCTATCCTATTCCCCTGACGAAAGGCAAAGTGCTATCCTGTCTAAGTTTCGACTCTTCCCTCCAGGTTCCAACTGGCACAGCCTCTACGTACGACTAACTGACCACCGATGACCGTTTGTTGGAGCCCGGTCCTTCTCCCTCCTCCACTTCCCTGAGGTTCGCTTGCTCCTAACCCCCTCCCCCTCTGCCGCCCCTTCCCGCCCTCCCCTCTCTCCCCGCGCTCAGCACCATGCATGCAAGAAAGCGAGAAAAGGTCGAATTACTTTGCATTGCTGTGCAGCTCGGCGGGGCAATCTTTAATTTCTCGATGAGAGCGCGACAGAGGAGGGGAGGGGAGGGGTAGGAGGGTCAGGCGATCGTGTGAATCACACGCTCTCCACTTCCCACCGATCGGCTCCATTATTTCCCATACACCTCCTCCTCTCCTACAAGATGCACACACGTACACATATTTTTCAAAGAAAATCTATCTCTTTTTTCCACTCTCGGGGGTCGATCGAGGGCCAAGGCTAAAAGACCGGCTCATCGCATGTTTCCTAAAGATGGCACATGATACATGAACCGCCACATCTGCCAACGTTATTGGTATGGCCAAACAGAAGCCTGCTCACCTTAGAGGTATTATTGAAAAATGCGCCCCACACCACAAAAAGAAAGAAACATTATTAACATAAAACTGAATAATGGTCAAACGGGGTTGTCTCCTCCGCGCCATGCATCTCCAAGGCGACCGGGTCGGGTCCGGGTCGAGACGCGGGTACCAGAGTCGGGCGGGGCGGATTGACACGCCGAACCGCGTGTTCCAGGATAACGACATAATCGAACCAATCCTAATATGTAGACATGGCAGGCCGTGGCGGGCTGCCTCTACCGCGCCGACTGCCGACTTATTCCGGAGAGCACTTTCCTCGCCCTGTCTCTCTCGCACGCATAGGCTTCGCCGTGTAAGTGCGAGAGAGATAGAGCGAGGTGAGCGCCTCTTCGGAATAAGTCGGCAGGGCCCGCAGGAGGGCCTCCTAGCAGCCCGCGGGACTGCGTACCGGGCGTCAGAGGACTGTTGTAGGGGGAGAAGGGAAGGGGGCAGTATCGGCGCCGTATCACGGTGTACACCGGTCTTATCAACCTGCCGGTGGCAAGCACCGACCAACAGAGCAGGAATGCGGGCGGCAAAACGCACACAGGCGCACACGGCTGCTGAGGGGGCCGCGGGCGCCGCGGGCTCGGGGGTGGGGAGGGAGGGAGGGGGAGTTGGACGTGGGGTCAAAAGGGAACAGAGGCGCGTACCGTCGACACTTCAGGACGCCAATCTCGTTGGGAAAGTATGCGGTCGGGTATTGCATCTGGAGGCGAGCGCGCCCGCGCCGCGCCACTGCTCTGTCTCTCTCCCTCCCCCCCCTCTCTCTCTCTCTCTTCTCGTCAGAGGCGCACTCTCAGCTGCAGAGCGAGGGAGACAGAACACCGAGAGGGGTGGTGGAGGAGAGAGCAACCTGTTCAGCAGCAGCCGGCAGCAGAGGACGTAGACCTCTCCGCAGTGTCACAGAGAGCACACCTCCACCTCCCGCGGTCGCCTATGAAAACATTCAGGCTTGCGGCTGGCAGCGACAGGTGGGAAGGGAGCAGGGCATAACGGCGGCAAGAGAGGGGGAGAGGGACAGAGAGAGAGAAAGAGGGAGAGGAGGGGTATAACTACTTGCCCTCCGAACGTAACGCTTGCACAAGCCGGCCGCACAGGCGCGGCGCGGCGCGGCGCTCGGGGCAGAACAGGGCGGTCATCACGCCGGTTGGATGACGCGCTGACCGCTCGACTCGGCTCGGATCGGCTCCTCTCCCTGCTGCGGGTCATGTTGGCCAGGTCGCGCCGCTGAGGTCACTCGGCAGGTCACCACTCTGGTCTGGGGGCGCCCGCCGCAGCCCGCCTCACCTGCCTCACCACTGCGAGGAGTGCCCTCCTGCCAACGCTATATCACTTTCATTTTGCCAGGGGCCGTTCATAACGCATTTCGATTGCAGTGAAATTCTTTTTTTGTTCGCCTCTGTTCACGACTACCCACACAGCCCTCCTTCTCTCTCTCTCTCTCTCTCTCTCTCTCTGTCTCTCTCTCTCTCTCTCTCTCTCTCTCTCTCTCTCACAGCGCTGATGGCCGCGAGTTACGACGTACACGCCGTGCGCTCCAACGCTTCCGTTCAGAGCAGCTGGTGTGATGACATGGCTGGAGCTGCTAATGTTCCGTGCCGTGCTTCTTCTTTGCAAAGATATAATAATAATTATTATTATTATTACTTGGCAGTGTACCGCTTGTGACACCTCACTCCTCGCGCGGGCCCTGCCCAAAAGAGTCTTGTCTGCTATCGCGTGGCGATATCGCCCTGAGCAGGCGTTCGGACTCACTCGATGCTTCCGAGTCCAGCAAGGCAGCAGGGCGCGCTGTAACCACAGAAAAAAAAGAAGAGAAAAGAAAAGAACAAACGCGTTGGGCCTCCGAATCTCCGAATCTATGCCCACGATAGTGACATTGTTCATTTCACCGCGTCTTCTTTTTATTTTCATTTCCATTTTTATCTCCTTTCCATTTTATCTCGAAGCTGGCGATAGGCGCGACGCGGGCGCGGCGGCGTGGCGCTCCCGTCCCCTCACGCGTTCAGACCTCTGGCACGGCGCCCACCCACTTCATTCATACGCGAGCAGCTTCTGTACGCCGGAGAGCGCGTTTTCACCCCGATTCTGTCCAAGAAAAAAGAGGGAGAGAGATAGGAAGACATGAAGTGAGGAGAGGGGCGGGGCACACATGTCACTCTAAGTATGTGTGTGTAAGTGTAAGAGAGAGAGAGAGGGGGAGAGAGAGGGGGAGGGAGAGAGAGAGAGAGAGAGAGAGAGAGAGAGAGAGAGAGAGAGAGAGAGAGAGAGAGAGAGAGAGAGAGAGAGAGAGAGAGAGAGAGAGAGAGAGAGAGAGAGAGAAGAGGGGGGCTGGGCTGGAGGTGTACAAGGGTGATTAAGACTTTCTTCGGCGGCTCGCCAGTCGCCTCACCGGCTAGGCTGGCCCTTTTCATTTTGCATGATGGCTCGAGCCTGATTCCTCTAGATTTACGCCGGCGCTGACGCGGTGCAGCGGCGAGTGCTGCCGCCCAACCAGCCATCACGAAAAAGAAAAAAAAGAGTGAAAAGTGGTCGCGAGCGAAGGGGAATTCCACTGCTGCTTTGCGTGCAGGAAAAAAAAATCATATAAAGTTAGTCAAAAACCATCTTTGATCGTCAGTGATAAATCCTTCCCCTGTTCGAACGCGGGCCTCGTGGTATTGTGTGCGAGAGATGTATCGAAGAGAGGGAACAGACCGTAAAAGTCATAACTTAGGACGAGCGTCATGGCTTCAGAAAAAGAAGGTGCTGGTTGTTGTAAATGGTTCCAGGACACGCCCTTTGCCCGCAGCATCCGTCCTCTTCTATCTCTCTCTGTCTCCGGCACGGAGGTGTCGTTAGCCTGCCGCAGGGGGTCAACTTTCTCTCTCTGACACCCCACCGCACGCGTATGTCTGTCACGACTGATGCGACTGCGCCGCCGTCACCATCTGATCGCCAGTTGTGTCACTGGCGAGGGATTCGGAACGGTTTGTCTTCCCGGCGACGGCTGCCCCATAATGTAACACCCCATCACGAAAGGAGAACACCGTCCGGTGACATCATACGGACGTTAGTCGCAAGGTCGAGACATCCACGGGGTTTAAAATAAATATCTCTTTTTCCCGCGCGTTGTTGACGACAACGGGGTGAGGGTGGGGCGTCTCCTCCAGCCGCACCCCAGGAGCTCGAAATAAACGCGAGCAGCCCGTAAATAGTTTTCAGCCGCCCGCGGGCCGCTTACCGGAACACCTCATTGGGAAGGGCGATGGCTGTGGCTGGTGGCAGCAGCCCCGGCTCGGCTGGGCGGCCACGACGTGGAGCAGGGTCTTGGAGTCGACGGGGAGAGCTCTAAAAATAGGACTGAACCACGCCCCGCACCGCCGCGGGCAGGGCCGGGCCGCGTCGGGTTGCCCGCGGCCGCGAGAAGCTTTTGTTCATTCCCAGAAAGTCGCCGCGACCGCCAAACCGTAATCAGCTGTTCGCGAAAGAGAAGAATGACGAAGGGTGGAATATGCATGCATAAGACGTGCGCGGCGAGGGAGGAAATGCGATTTTTATCTTATTTGTGATTGGCCTTCCCTCCAGGGCAGGCGCGCGTGCACACGCTCGGAGATGTGCCATTTGAAGAGCGTTCTCGTACACCTCCGAGCGGAGCAGCGGAGAACCTCCGTGCTAAATTACCCCCGCGACCGGGCGGGGCGGGGCGGGGCGGGGCGGGGCGGGGCGACCTCTCGGCGACAGCAGATGCACCGATACCAACGAGAATGGCACGTTATAACCTCTCTCCGCTCGCCCTCTCACTCATTCTCTGCTTCACGTCTACTCTTTCATATGAAAGCGTTCGTTTTTCTTTCACGGATAAACCAAGGCCCCGTGGCGCCCCGCCACGCCCCGCCACCGCCGCGCACACTCACTCCTCCTCCTCCTCCTGTTTGCCGAGGCAAATTGATATTGTACGTTCAATAAATCCCACGCTGGTTGGAGCCGACGGCCCCGCGCCGCCCCCCGGCCGGACGCTCAGCAGTCTGATTCCGAAGATCGCTCTCGCGCCTACGTCCTGGTCGCACTCATGGGGCCCTGCCGTCCCCTACATAGGGCACCGCCATTGGTGCGACAAGGACGGAGGCACGAGAGCGATCTTCAGACTCAGACGGCTGGATACGAACGAGGATGGGCTTCTCGCGGCGGGAGCGAGAGAACGAGAGAGAGAGAGAGAGAGAGAGAGAGAGAGAGAGAGAGAGAGAGAGAGAGGCGGGGACAGGGACGGAGCGAGGAGGTAGTGACGAATGGCGAGATACTTTGTTATGGCCGGGACGAGATGGCCGGTAGTAATTTAGAGGAGGCGCGGCAACCCCCCAGAGGTACCCAGCCGTCTGATTCGGAAGATCGCTCCCGTACTTCTTTCCTTGTTGCACCAATGGCAATGCGCTATGTTGGGGATGGCAGGGCCGCATGAGTGCGACAGGGACGGAGGTGCGAGAGCGATCCTCGGAATCAGACGGCAAATGTACCCGGGGGTACCGCGCCGGGGCGCACGAGCATGCAAACCAATTTACGAGATCAATATCCTGCATCACGCGCGTATGGGGCATAACTATAAGGCATGGAGGACAGTAGTGGGGCCGGCGCGGCCCTTACGTTATGCCTTGTTGTGAGAGCGCGGGACATTACTGGGGCCGCGCACGGAGGGCGGGCGAGAGAGAGAGAGAGAGGGAGAGAGAGGTTAGGGATAAAAGGAAGAAAGAGGGAGAGAGCAGGGAGATAAAGAGGAAAAGGGCAAAACGAAAACGCCGACATGTTGTTCCGGCCAGTGGCTGATCACTGCAACCGGAGCATGTTCACACGAGCCTCCCCCCTCCCCCCTCCCCTCTTTTCCTCTTTGCGGTGCACCACAGGCCCGCTGTTATGCGCTGGGCCTACAGGATAGAGCAGCTCTCGGGACGGACGAAAAATCTCGACATAAAGGCGCCAGGGTGATCGTGTAGGCAGAGCAACAAGAGGCAGGACGTGTCTAACCTGCCGGAAGCAAACAGTGGAGTGGCATCGGATGCATCACCTACTGAGGGGAAGGGGAGGGAAGGGAGGGTGGGTCACCGGAACCCACATGGCGACGGGCCGCTACAGCTGCGGGCACGCACCCCCTCCCCTCCCCCCCCCCTCCACTGCAGCATCCGAGCTGCTAGGGGTGGACAGATGGGCGGGCGTCTGGCGGCGAGGCAGGGCAGGGCTGGGAGGGGAGTGTAGAGCCTAGAGCCGCGGCTGCAGGAGCAGCTGCATCCATTTTAGGCTCCTAAGGGGGAGGAGAGGTGCGAGTGTGTGTGTGTGTGTGTTGTCTGGGGGAAAGGTTTGAGCCTAAGACTAAGACAACAGAAACGGGAAACGACGCCACACTCTACGACGTGGTTAATATAGAACATACAAGCACGCTACTCAATACTACTAGTACTGCTATTACACAAACTAAGCTGTATGTCGTGATAGAGATCGATAACGCGTTTATCAATAACCACACGGAGGACAAGCCTTTTCCTCGCATTACTCCACGCAGTGCGCGCGGTGCGCCGTGGAGCCTTGCGCCATGCTTGGGCCTCCCGGGGCGTGTCCTGCTCCCCGGGACGTTGCCCTCACTATCGCCGCCCCGCCCCGCCCCGCCCCGCCCCGCCCCGCCCCGCCCCGCCCCGCCCCACCGCGGCTGATAAGCTGCGGGCTCCGGGCGGGGCGGGGTGGGGCGGCAGATGTCCACAGAGAACGCTCAGCAGGCCGCTCCAGGGGAGGGCATGGTCGTTGCATAACGTCACACAACCAGCGCCTCGCGGCGGCGGCGCTAAATCCGATTAATCAGGCATCGATGAGGAAATCGGCCGATTTAAGCTCAGACCGAGTCAAGATGCGAAATAACCTTGATCAAAGATGTTGCTGAATATTTCTTAATTGACGGGAATCGGTTCGATATTCGATAATTAGGCGCGCGCCTCTAAGCTCGCAGGGGAAGGGGGTGGGGCATCCAGCAGCTGATTGATATTAGAGCGCGGATCGGAGCGAAACGGAGCGGAGCGGCCGCGGGACGGGACGGGACGGGACGCGACCCGCCGTGTGTTTTTCGTGTGTTTGGAGATTGTAATCGATACGAGCGGCTGCGGCGTGCGGCCTGTCGGCACGCCGCGGGACCAAAACGGCGAGAAAAATGGACGAGACATGGAACGTCCGCGGGACCGACACGCCGCCGCGCGCTCTGCTGCAACGCTCGCGCTGATGGGATTATTATTAAAATGTTACTCCCCGCATACGTCGTGTTTAATTGCTATCGACACACACACAGACACACGCGTACGCACAGGTGCGTGTTCAAGACCACGTGGTCGGCCTTGGAGCAGGCAGCGGCTTTGGCTGCTTTGGCCGGCCAGGCCAGCATGAAAAAGAGAGAGAGAGGAGAGAGAGAGTAAGGGATTAGACGGGGTGGGTAAATTATTATTAGTATCGCAAAAAGAAGACATCGCGGCGATGTGGCAGCAGAAGCAGCACGGGCGCTGCGGGAGAGACTTCCTGCCTTACCTGTGGGGATTGGTTGCGCTGATCGCAGCGGGCCGGGCCGGGCCGCGCCGGGCGCTGCGCGGGGCGGTTATCCAATACGCCGGGGAAGGCCAAGCAGTGGTCCCTCCACGGGGGCCGGGCGGGGCCTCGCCGAACTCGTCAAACACTCGATCACACTGACCAACGCACAACACACACACAATCTAACTTTTCACTGATTCTTTCCCACTCCGTCACTGTCGATAGACGCGATCACAGATTACGCGCTTAGGTGATTTTTATTCGTTTGTTTTTCCCCCTCTTTCATCCAAAGCCCCCGCGGAGGAAAACGCAACACGGTCTGAAAATTTGTTTTTTTCCGGTGTCGTTTCCCTCACCCGTCAACAAAAAAAAATTCCCGGAGGAAACTTTTCGCGAGACGAGTTCACAACGACGGTGATTCTTGGGCGCCGCCGGCGGCTTCGACGACGAGCATGACGGCTGACGGGGGGAGCGCTTGTCGCGGCGCGGTGCGGAGCCGAACCTCCACGGCGGCGTGATCGGGATGAACTGACTGGCTGGGCGCTGCTGGCGGGGCGGGGCGTGGCGTGGCGTGGCGTGGCGGCGGGCCCGGCCGGCGGTGCGAGAGAGAGGGGAGAGGAGTCTGCCGCGCCGCCGCGCCGAGCTGCGCCTTACCGGCTGCACTCCTCCCTCCCCCACCACCGCACTCCAGCTGGACGCCTCGCCTCGCCTCGCCTCCCCGCTGCACTCTCCCTCCCTCCTCCCCTCAACAACCCCCGCGCGCGCCCAGCCACCCACCTGGACGCCGGGGGTTCGGGGCGGCTATCTCTCTCACTCTTCATACATTTCTTTCACTGTCCTCTCTCTCTCCCTATCACCGACGCTCCAGATTCAAAATTCAACCCATCAACGTTTCATTAATCACACTTTTCTCCACCCAGCAAACGCTTCGGTAGTACTTGGACAACAGAGAAAAAAGAAGGAAAAAACTAAGAGAAGCACTCAGGTGTGCTTAGAAATCAAAAAATACACGCGTTCCTGTTGGCTTTCCGTAGCGAGGCCAATAATAAAAACGACCGTAAATTCGCCCCGGTTTCCATCCGCCCCCTCGAGCTCTGCTAGCTCTCAGCACTGAGTGCTCTACCGCTCACTCTCGCCGCGCCGAGCAGCCCCGTCCGTTTCGCGTTGACATTTCAGAGGCACAATAACAGTGCGTTTTCTTTTCCAAGGTGCGCTCAAGCCTAGGCCCGTGACAGTGCAGGAAGCAATTCGTTTGTGGCTTAAAGAGCAGGGAGTAGAGCGCAGGTAAGTGAAGTCGAAAGCTAAAGTAGGATGAAACAATACACAGAATTATTTAAGCGAATAAAGGGCACTAAGTTAAATGCTGATACTTCAAACTATCATTTTGACTTTTTCTATGTATGAAGCCTTCCTATGATGGAATGCGATTTAAATAATAAAGTTTTGAGAACATCGTATCGAAACCCTTTCACCCTATGCGAATATGCCTCCCGGAACCTACAACCGCGACTGGATTTTATTTTTAACGGGGCATCTGGCGTGCGCCATCTGACCCCCCCCCCCCCACCTCCCTCACACACACTCGTTCGCTCACGGGCCATAAGGCGCGCTCCCTCGCTCCCCCTCAAGACGTTGCTGGAGCCGCTCCTGCCGGGAGCAGCTGGAGTGGCGAGTAGACAACCGCTGGAGCATGACACCTGCGCGGGCCTGCAGGCCGCCCTGCGCTGCGCACGAGACACGACAGGCCAGCAGGGGCATTGCAGGAGAAGCGTAGACAAATCCTTTTCATTCAAATAAAAGATATCGATGTAGACTTTTTTTAAAAATATTTTTTTAAAAAAGTACATTCTAGAATTAAGTGCATTTTTTTAAATTTTATTTTTGAACCGTAACACATCACTCTTGCCTCTTGCCCTTACGGGTTTGCAGCTTGGGTTATTTTGTCTTCTAGGTTGTGCTACGGTCTTTTATATTCAACTGCATAAAAAAAAGCACCGTTTGATAAGTTTCGCTTTATTTCGAAATTTATTGATGAAAGGACGCTCATAAAATACTGTACGAGACGGAGTTCAATTTGAATACAGAAAAGGTTCAAAAGCGTCAATATAATGTACTGCTCACACACATGCTCGAAGCTGGGTGGATGGCCGTGGGGCAAAGCAGTCCGTAATGCACGCAATGAGAGCCCCGCCCCGCCCCATCTCTCTCCTTTCAGCCCCGCCACGCCACGCCCCCCGCGGTCCTGCTGCGATTGTTTTCCTGAACAAGGACTCACCATTAAGCAGAGTAAATCTTCTGCAGGGTGTTGCCCCCCCCCCCTCCGCCTGCGGCCCGGCGGAGAAGAGGAACAAGCCCGTTTTGAACTCCTCCGCCACATCGCGCCGCCGCCGCTATCTCCGCCGATTATCAGAGATTCAGCACGAGGGCCGAGCGGCGCGCAGTGTAGAGAGCCGTGCAAAGGTGCAGGGGAAAGAGGGTGTGGGGGGGGGGGTATAACAAAAGAAATGGTGCCCTTATGAGATTGCTGTTAAACACCTCGCTTGATGATGTTCAGCCACCTCGTCTAAGATGCCTTATTTTTCTTTTTGTCTCATCGACTCAGCGAAATTTGAGACCGCGTCAACTCATGCGGACACCCATAGCGCGGCGATTGGGACGGTCCATTTGAGTCGATAGTTGAGACTTCCAAACCGTTTCTGATGGATTGCGAACACGATTGAGTCGAGCGCTTGTCTCCACAGCGCGTCGCACCGCGTGAGCCATACCAAAAGGCGCTACAATGTCGCTCACGCACACATTCACACACACCACACACACACGTACTCACATACACAAGTCAAACACTCGCACACACAAACACAGAGTCAAACTCACGCACACATACACACACAGTCAAACACAAACGTGCGCTCGCGTCGCAACACACACACAAACATACATGGCTGCTCATCAGAGCTGACTGAGTTGGCAAATGATTAGGAGAGACTGCGTTGCTGTTTTATGCATGGAGTGAGCATATTGGCACCGCCATGGGCGTGGGTGCCATGCCACGCCATTCACTGCCTGCGTCAGCCCCCCCCCCTTCTCTCTCTCTCTCTCTCTCTCTCTCTCTGTCTCTCTCTGTGTCCCTCTCCCTCTTCGAAATTGGTGCGAGGACGGTGATTGGAAAACAATAGTCCGACTGGCGTCCTTTCATCGCACCTCCCAGCATGGAGCTCGCGGGACCTGCAACATCAGTCCTTTTTCAGTCTCGTTGTGTGCCTGGCCTAGCGTGCGTGGTGCGAGATTCGTTTGTTTCAAAAAATTCAATGGGTGTCAAAGATTTGGCTGGCTAACAAACTTTTCTATCCGATTGCCTAAAAATTTGAGTCTGACGACATATTTAAACGTATTTCTTCTCAGCAGCGCGGTCTGCGTCAGGAAATATAGTTATGTTTTTAAGTGGGCGTTCTTCCAAACAGATAACAATAATCATATAACAATGCTTCGAGGGCCGCTTATAGATCGCCTCCCAAAATGCTAACGAAGTGCCATGTCGGTGGGCGGGCCCGGGCGGGCCGCCGGGTCGGATGCCCGCGGATGCATCACACTCGTGATGTCATGGAGGTCACCTTGTGCGGCGCGGCCTGGCGCATCGTGACACAGCGAGGCGACAGGCGCGGTTATAGTCGCGTGTGTCCGATTCCTGCGTCGTGCTGATTTTACAGCTCGCCCTTTTCTGTTAGTTTTTTGTTCTGATTTGCCATTTTTGGCAAGCGAGTGTCAGAAACAAAATCGTATATGTGAGGTCGATTCACATTCTTTTTTCTTCTCCAAAATACAGGTACTATGATTTAAAAAGAGAAAGAAGAAAAAACTCCTTTTGCCAGCCGCGGGCGCCACCGGCCAACGGCGCTGTACAGCGTGTGACGGGGAAATAAAAGAGAGTCGGTCGCGAGGAAACGACTGCAGGTCTGCAAGCAGCGCGATTATCGGGTCGAGCCCGAGCGGGGCCGGGCGGCCGGGCGTGCGAACAGATTCGCTTTGCACTGTCCGAGGGGGGGATCACTCATACAAAATGGGTACAATATCTTTTTTTGACTCTTAATTTTATTTTATTTTTTGTTTTGATTTTTCTTTTCATTTTTCAAGAAAAATTTCCGTCACTTTTTGATAAATTTTGATCTTTTACCCGCATTCTGAATTTTTCGGAGCACATCGGTTGTCCGACCTTTTTTTGTCCGACCTCGGGATTTTTGCGGCCGCCACCGTCACACATTTCTTTTTGTCCGACCTCATTTTGTCCGACCTGGCAGTCGGGGTGTAATAGTGATTTTTCTGTCCGACCTCGTTTTGTCCGACCCCAACGAACCGTTAGAGTCGCCTGCTATCCTCTTCGATGCAGCTCGATTGCCCGACCTGATGATTTCCTCAGAATCCAAAAAAGTGCCTTGCTTTTTTTCTGACCTTGTTTACACGGGTGAAGTGGAGAAGGAATGGGTATCATGGTCGGAGCACACCTCAAATTCATTTTTAATTTTATTTAAAAGAGCTATTTTAAAAAAATTGAAAAATTGGTAGGCCCCTACCTAACTCGCAACCTGCGAGCCCCGCCTGCTTAACTTCGGAGTTCTGATGGGATCCGGTGTGTTCCAGGCGACCGCCACCCCGCGGGCACGAGAAGTCCTCTCCTCTTCGGGGAGAGTCCCCGCTTAAGGCTGGCGGCCTGTCAGGCCCGCCGTACTACCCTATTTAAACAGCGCCTTGAAGCCGTAGGTAGCATTTCGGACCAACGACTGGGCACCACCGGACCGCATGACCGGTCAGTGGGAGGTAGAGGCAAGGCAGGACGATAGAGGGGGAGAAAAGCAGAAAGAGAAGTTTTTGCGGAAGAGTAAGCGTACGGTTGGTTAGACCTGTACTGACCCGCTCCCGCACAGGTCATGGAAAAGCTGTTTACTAAGGAGCCAGATTCATAGGCCTTACTTCCCCACGAGGGACCACCCCCCGTGGCATGGGACGGAACTTCCTGACAACTCGCTTTCGCTGCCAGTGAAGAACCTACCTGGGAATTGAACCCAGGCCCCAAGTGCCGAGTCTCATGACACCCCGCGGCTTTCGTGGTACTAAGACCACTAGACCGTCGGCGATTCCACGAGGGAGCTCCGTTGAAATGGGGGGTTTGAATTCCACGCCAAGCTGCTGTCCTCGGAAAAATTTATATTTTATTGCAAGATTTGAACCCGAGTTCTGCGGCCCCCAGATCATCACTATGCCGGCACGGCTACGACGCCACGATACAGGCCGGCTTTCCTCTAAAGGGTGACGCTGCGAGGAGCCGTAGTCGCCGACGAACCTGTACCGGTGGCGTCATCAGTACGCCTGCTCTCCTTGCTGGGACAGCCCAGCCGCGTGGCGACTCTGGTATCCGCATCGGCACCCTTAGAAGTACTGGGTGGGCACAGGTTCAAATATCGATCACAATTTTTTTTTTTCGAAGTATCTTTGTCTCTTTACGTTGCCCGAGGCACAAGGACAGTGGATAAAAAGGATTAAGTAAGTAAAAAATAAATCAAAACAAATCCGCACTCGACATTGAGGTCGTCGCCGGTGAAAGCACGAGTTGGACAGAGATTCTAATGCCACCCCTATCTGTAACTTCTTTTTCTTTTATTTTTTTCTTCTTTTTTAAGTTGGTAGCTTTGCTACGCGGTGAACTTTTTTCTTGACACACAGAAAAAAAAAAAAACATATTTTTTTGTGTCTCGGGCAACTGCAAAAAGGCAAAACTGCCTACTGATAAAAAGAAATAAAAGAAGAAAAAACATGGTGGTATTAGAACCTTTTTATCAGTAGGCAGTTTTGCCTTTTTGCAGTTGCCCGAGACACAAAAAAATATGTTTTTTTTTTTCTGTGTGTCAAGAAAAAAGTTCACCGCGTAGGAAAGCTACCAACTTAAAAAAGAAGAAAAAAATAAAAGAAAAAGAAGTTACAGATAGGGGTGGCATTAGAATCTCTGTCCAACTCGTGCTTTCACCGGCGACGACCTCAATGTCGAGTGCGGATTTGTTTTGATTTATTTTTTACTTACTTAATCCTTTTTATCCACTGTCCTTGTGCCTCGGGCAACGTAAAGAGACAAAGATACTTCGAAAAAAAAAAAAATTGTGATCGATATTCGAACCTGTGCCCACCTAGTACTTCTAAGGGTGCCGATGCGGATACCAGAGTCGCCACGCGGCTGGTCTGTCCCAGCAAGGAGAGCAGGCGTACTGATGACGCCACCGGTACAGGTTCGTCGGCGACTACGGCTCTTCGCAGCGTCACCCCTAGTGGAAAGCCGACTCGTACCGTGGCGTCGTAGCCGTGCCGGCATAGTGATGATCTGGGGGCCGCAGAACTCGGGTTCAAATCTTGCAATAAAATATAAATTTTTCCGAGGACAGCAGCTTGGCGTGGAATTCAAACCCCCCATTTCAACGGAGCTCCCTCGTGGAATCGCCGACGGTCTAGTGGTCTTAGTACCACGAAAGCCGCGGGGTGTCATGAGACTCGGCACTTGGGGCCTGGGTTCAATTCCCAGGTAGGTTCTTCACTGGCAGCGAAAGCGAGTTGTCAGGAAGTTCCGTCCCATGCCACGGGGGGTGGTCCCTCGTGGGGAAGTAAGGCCTATGAATCTGGCTCCTTAGTAAACAGCTTTTCCATGACCTGTGCGGGAGCGGGTCAGTACAGGTCTAACCAACCGTACGCTTACTCTTCCGCAAAAACTTCTCTTTCTGCTTTTCTCCCCCTCTATCGTCCTGCCTTGCCTCTACCTCCCACTGACCGGTCATGCGGTCCGGTGGTGCCCAGTCGCTGGTCCGAAATGCTACCTACGGCTTCAAGGCGCTGTTTAAATAGGGTAGTACGGCGGGCCTGACAGGCCGCCAGCCTTAAGCGGGGACTCTCCCCGAAGAGGAGAGGACTTCTCGTGCCCGCGGGGTGGCGGTCGCCTGGAACACACCGGATCCCATCAGAACTCCGAAGTTAAGCAGGCGGGGCTCGCAGGTTGCGAGTTAGGTAGGGGCCTACCAATTTTTCAATTTTTTTAAAATAGCTCTTTTAAATAAAATTAAAAATGAATTTGAGGTGTGCTCCGACCATGATACCCATTCCTTCTCCACTTCACCCGTGTAAACAAGGTCAGAAAAAAAGCAAGGCACTTTTTTGGATTCTGAGGAAATCATCAGGTCGGGCAATCGAGCTGCATCGAAGAGGATAGCAGGCGACTCTAACGGTTCGTTGGGGTCGGACAAAACGAGGTCGGACAGAAAAATCACTATTATCACACCCGACTGCCAGGTCGGACAGAATGAGGTCGGACAAAAAGAAACGTGTGACGGTGGCGGCCGCAAAAATCCCGAGGTCGGACAAAAAAAGGTTGGACAACCGATGTAGACTCTGAATTTTTTCAATTTTATTTCCGTTTTTTGCTCAGTTTTCTGGATTTTTTTTTTTAGGACTCTTCTGCGAAGCTGTCTTCTTGATTTCATTTTGATTTTGTTATTTTGATATCTAAAATGATTTTGTGGGGGCCGTACAAGAATTTTTCGAAATGATCCCCTCTCGGCACTGCCACACCGCGGAGTCGGCGCGGAGTGCAATTCGACCGGACACGGACGCTCTCGCCGCGCTCCCTCTCCACGTCCATCACTATCCGCTGTTTCAATTCGCCTGCTGGCTTTAGCATTTCTCTCTCACTCTATTTCGCATCGCGCGCTCCTCATTCCCGGAGTGGGGAAATTGTATAGACCTTCTGCGCCGATTGGAGCGCACGATCTGGCAACGCCGCACCCCCACCACTCCCGCTCGCTATATTTCCAGATTTCCCTTAAAATCGGATGAAATTTAAAAAACGAAAATCACTTGCAACTAGTTTTTGTCACGCTGAATCTGAATATATCATACTTTTTGTCAGTTTAGTCCGTAATTAGGCGTATACTCGATTATGAGTGGTCTGGCCCGGCATCGGCTGCTACCGCTGGGCCAGACTACTCATAATCGAGTATACGCCTAATTACGGACTAAACTGACAAAAAGTATGATATATTCAGATTCAGCGTGACAAAAACTAGTTGCAAGTGATTTTCGTTTTTTAAATTTCATCCGATTTTAAGGGAAATCTGGAAATATAGCGAGCGGGAGTGGTGGGGGGTGCGGCGTTACCAGATCGTGCAATCCAATCGGCGCAGAAGGTCTATTACGGTAGCGAGCGCGGCCCCAAAGTGTGATCATCGTCATCATCATCATCACTTTATGGCGACGCGATAAACTGCGAGTTGCAGTTTGCGCTTTATGAGTGAGTGGTGAAAGGTGCGCAAAATTTCAAATAGGTACCCTTGTGACAAGGTGTGACATCCTACTTGCGTTATGCCAATCAGCGTGTGTGTTCCGTTCTCACGCGTGCAGCGCGGTCCTTATCCTATCGGCTACTCGCTCCACCCCCCCGGGAGGGCCCTTGCTGAGCAGCATCAGTGGTGGTGGGGCCCAAGGAAACCAAGAGGAGAACGGCCATAAACTGGGCGCTCCTTTGCCCCACCGCACCGTGACATGTCAACGTGATGCTGCGCCGGCAGCAGCAGCAGCAGCGCTGCCAGCACCCCCCCCCCGGCCCGCGGCCCTGATAAGACTTTATTGAAGTACCTCCTCGCGCGAGCGTTGCGGACGACCGTACACTACTGGGCCGAGCCAAGCCGATCAGCGTCGTAAGTAATGCCCTCGATGCTTCGCACTGCCGCCGCTGTACCCGGCAGCAGATGCGCCTCTCATGTCGTGCAAATAAGGGTTGCAGTTTTCGTGGCGTGCGTGGCGTTGTAATAGTAGTAGTAGTAGATAGTACTACCATTCATGATATCAATATTTCTTTCACTTGTGCGTGCGCGCGTGTACGCTGCTGGAGCAAATATATGACCACGCGAAGGATAGCCCCCTTCACAGACAGTAAAGAGTAAGGCTCGCATACGCAGACATATCAGAAAAGTCCCTGCATCTTTGTTTGATTTTTATTTATTTTTCGACAGTCACTGCTTTTTCTCAACCCCACCGCCTCTCTCTCTATACGCGTTCGAGTGGACACCGAAGACGCCAAGGTGTTGGCTCGGCTTTGCGCCTGGCTGCGCTGCTGGGGCCGGGCCGGGCTCGGGCCGAGAGGAGGAGGGCTCAGCTCAGGTGACAGCAGTTGACGACCCTCTCCCGATCAGGCGGACCGTGGGGGCCGCGCCGCGCAGCGCCGTGGCAGTGCAGCCGCGGGGAACACCACCGCCCCGCCCCGCCCCGCCCCGCCCCGCCCCGCCCCACCCCATCACATGGTAGCTCGTTTTAAGCGGGATTTTGAACCAAAGCTGATGCTGTTCGCCAAAACGTGATTGCTATTCAACGACAGAAAAAAGTTTTTGGAAGTGTGAGCACAGTGGTACTGCAGTAATAAGTGTGATACTGTCTCACACTTACGTTTGCAGAGCGAGGGGTAAGCAACTGAAATAACAAAAATTGAAAAATTCGGGAAAATTCAGAAAAACTTTTGAAAAATTCACCAAAAAAAATCTGTAAAATTCAAGTGAAAATTCACAATAAAAAATCACAAAATGTGTATACTTTGTTTTCCCTTCGGCGCTGCCGTTTGTTGGATGCACCAGCGCCAGTCAACGCGAAAGGTTACGAGCCCCGGGCCGGCCCGTCGGTAGATCCCCGCACGGCATACTCTAAATACAGAATCGTTTTGTGACATCACGCGGACACCGCTTAAAAGGAAATGATCCGGACACTTTAACAAAAATTTAAAAAGAAATGAAAGATTACTTAAAATGTTATCATGTTATCTAGAGCAGAGAAAGAGATCCACACGTTAAAAAAAAACTAGCGGAGCGGTGTTGTTCAGAAATTGTACAGAAAACGTCTGTGGTTCTCTGTGCTCTGTGCTAACCTCGGTCTTTTGAAGAATATTTTTTTTTCGTAACGATTCGGGAATAAACTCACATAAACTTGGCTCACATTCCACGACATGTTTGTTTAGGGTGCACGTACTGTGAACGTACACTCAGAAAAGCCACGCCTTGTGACAAAGAACTGTATCGATTGAAGTAAATTTTTCTTGATGCAATGTTCAGTTTTTGAGTCCGCAAGGTACAGTTCAAGAATCTGCATTTAGTTCTTGAATCCGATATGTACAGTTCTTGTTCCAGGATCGGCCTCTTGCGGGTTTGATCTCTGAAGTCAAGTACAGTTTTCGTTGCAAGTTTGATCAGACCATGGAACCCTTTCCTCTCCGCTCTACTGGTGGACCAAGCGGGGGCCCGGGGCCCGCTGGAGCGCGCATCGCCCCGCCTCGCCCCGCCACACTCCACCCGACCTAACCACGCCCCCTTCCGGAGAGAGGAAAGATGAGCCTTTGATGACAATGACGCGGTGACTGCGGCAGCCTGGCGGGGCGTGGCGGGGCGTGGTCCGTGGTAGGTGCGCGTCCGTCCACGAGGCAAACCTGTTCGCCCGGATCGGGCCGGGGCCGGGCCGGGCCGGGCCGTCCTGGGCCAGGATGCTGCAATAATGTTGCCCGATACGATGCGATTCGTCCCTCCATGCTTGCCCTGCTCCGCCCCGCGCCGGTCGCCACATTACCCATTCATCCGTTTTCGCAGGCCCTCTCAAGGTCACACCGGAGAGGCTCGTCCGCAACTCTTGTAACGCTCCTCCTCCACGACAACGCGCTTCACTCCCGACGGACCACGCCTCGCCGTCGCAGCACTTGATGACATCGTGAGACTTCATGGTGTAGTAGGTTCGAGTACCGGTCACTGCCGTTTCTTTCTCCTAAAATAAAAATAAAAAATGAAGGTCGTCCTACTGACCCTTCCTTTCTCTCTCTCCCTTGCGTTCAAATCGTAGCTACGGCGACGATGCGCTGTTGTAATTACCCCCCTTCCTCCCCCTCTGCCCCTCCGCCTTCACCGGATGTTGTCCAGTCCACGCTAATGACGCCCAGTGTCGCCCGCTCATAAATGATATGGTTCCCTGCGTCCATGGAAGGGCGCGGCGGGGCGGGGCGGGGCGGGGCGCCGTGGTGGTCATCCTTCCCGGGTCGCACTTCCGGTCCGCACTGAGACTGTGTCCACCCCGACGTCGATCGGGATTGAGAGTTCTTGCTCGTGAAATTCGCCGACAAAGGACGTATCCATCCGCCCACGCCCACCCACCAGTCGCGAGCTTTAGGGATGGGGATCCCGAAAGATAATAGTTTTCTTATTATTTGAGGGGAGAAAAAAGTTGACACTTGTGGGATGAGTTTGTATGGGGTACAGATTACACCGAGAGAAAGAAGAGCGTTTGAAATGAGATTACCTTTTCTACTCTCCCGTCAATGCTGTCGCCGTCATCCGGGAGATGTATTTTTGACCCCATCATTTTCGTCATGACGTTCCGCCCCAAAAAAAGTAATTTCAAACAGAGAGAAAAAGACACGCACCGCATAATATGGGCCGGCACCCCTTCCCTGCAGCGCACGGCCCCGGCCCCGGCCCCGGCCCCAGCCGCGCGCCCTACAACAGCATCCACACACGCCCAGGCCCAGTTATGCCTCCCCGACCTTATCGCTTCCCCGCCCCCCGGCCCGGCCGCTGCGTCCCGTCCCACCCCGTCATTACGCAGCCGCCCCCATGCGGGCTGCTGGCACGCGCCAACGGTAAGGTTCGCCCCCCTTCCCCACCCCGCCCAGCCCCTACCTGCCCCATAGTGTTCTTTTCTGTCTCTCTCTATCTCCATCTCGCCCCCGCACCCTGCAGCTATGCGACAAGGAGAGAGAACGCCAGCACGCCGCACCACGCCAGGTGGGCACGGCTGAGCACACTCACCCCCACCCCCCTCACTCACACATAGAGGCACTCACACACACGGACGCGTTTCATTGCAATGACGCGGCTCAAAACCGTTTACAACTGGAAGAATTCTTGCCTTTTTAGGAACTTTGAGGTTGTAACTTATGACGAGTTGAACGAATTCTCAACATATTTTGAGCATAGTATCATGGATGTTGCGCCCCCCTCCCCCGCCCACCACGGGGTCCAGACCAGCCGGCGGAGGGAGGAGGGCGTCGCCCCTGGCAGCTGTCGGGGTCGGGCCCGTGCGCCCGGGGCTCGCGGCGCGGGGCCCAGCCCAGCAGCTGCCAGGCGAGGAGAGGCGAGCAGAGCTGAGGCTGAGAGGGGCGTGAGCCAAGTCAGGCTAGCGCCGCCCCAGTCGCCTCCTAATCATCTCCTAATGGTGCAAATCCCGCCCCGCCCCAACTCGTCTCTTTGCTTCCTGAGGAGCAAATGATCAATAGCCCGACACAGCAAATCGCGCGAAAAATAATAATAAGAGTGATAATCACAAAGTTATAGTTAAGCGTTTTGGTTCGTCCGTGATGCAGGCATGATATGATATCGTAACAGCATAGGAAAAATGACTCGTTAAACTACACCGAGGGATGAAATTTTTGTAAACCACGCAATTAAGAAAAATTAGGGAAATTTGTAGAATTTCGAGAAAATTCAGAAGAATTCAGGAAAATTCAGATAAATTTTAGGAAAATTTCGAGCAAAAATTCACAAAATTTGTATACCAAAATTCAGATTTGATTCACCCTCGCACTACAGACATCCCATACACGGCACGTCCGTTTACGGCACGTCACGGCACGGCACGGGCGCTCCACCACGCCGCCGCTGCTCCGGCTCCAGCTCCAGCTCCAGCTCCAGCGTGAGCACCGCGGGCAGGGGGAGCTTTGACTCGCCGCCGACAGAGGTCGTGACGAATGAGACGCCGCGCGGCCTGGCGCGGCCGCGCTCGCCGCTCTGCCCGCTCTGCCCGGGCCCGTGGGGCGCTGCCGGCGCTGCGGGGGGAGGAGAGGAGGAGTTGAAACGGTAACCGACAACAACACAACAACAGCGGCGACGGCGCGGCGATCCGACGATAGAGCACGTGGACATGGGGCGGGGCGGTGCAGGCGGTGTGGTTGTGGCTCTCCCTTCCCGCGCGCCCATGCTCTGCGATCCCTACGAGCCGGCACCCGAGCCTATACATGTGCCATCAGGCGCGTGAGTGTGTGTAGCCAGAAAAGTATTGGCAATCGGTCGGAAGTCTAAACCTAGCGCAGAGAAGTGCAGGAGCTGCTGGGCTATATGCGTTTGCATGCGTTTTGCCCTCTACTGGGAACTTCAGACATAAAGGCGGCACTCGGGGAGGAAACAACTCTGAATTTTAGTGTACAGATTTCGAGGATTTTTGTGACCTATCTAGAATTTGAGCGAGTTTTCGTCAATTTTTTATTAAATTTTACCAAAATTTTTGCAAATTTTCCTGAATTTTCCTGAACTTTTCCGAACTTTTCTGAATTTTTCTGAATTACAAGGTGTACATAAATTGTTGTTTGGTGGCACTTCTATCTCGCGCCTGCCGCCGCCGGCCGAGTGCCGCGCCGACTCGGAGGTGCGAGTCAGGGCGGAGCGCAACTCCCGCGTACGACGACGGTGCGGAGGAGGGTATAGCGCACCACACATGCACGCACCGCCCTCCAGGAAGTCGCCGAGGAGCAGCGCGGCTGCGCGGCGGGGTGCAGAGTGGTCCCGGGTCGGGCCCGGGTCGGGTCCGAGGCGCGCGCCAGACGCGTGCTGCCATGCTCCGGTGCGCCCGCCGCGGCCTAAAGGGTCACGGTCCGAGGCGCAAAGGAGCAGCTCCTCCAGCCTAGCCGGCCAGAAAAGTACCGGGCGGCGGCGGCGGCCAGTGGCGGGGAGTGACGAGGAGGGGTGCGCGCGGCGCGGCGAGTCGCCGCACGGGAGCAAGAGAGATGGAGGGGAGGACTGTACTGTCTTGCGCGCGGCAGTCAGTCGCTTATTGCAGCGCCTTTCTGCATCTTGGATATACCGCGCGCCGCCGCCGCACAGCACCGTCTTGGAGGGGAAGGAGGGGGTGGAGGGGGTGGGGGTGGGGGAAGGTGAAGGGCTGCGCGGACGCGACGCCGCCGCGCTCACCCCCGCGTGTCACGGCTCGTTGGGGTCATTTTAACGGCTGGTCCGACGCACCCTACCCTGACGCGCCGCGACGCCCGGCCCCGCGCCGTATGGACGCGCGGACGCCGATGTGCGCCGCGCTGCTCCGCACGGGGAGGACGCCAGCACAGCACCTGTGAGTCGTCCGCACGGGGGGACGGGGGGAAGCAGGGGGTGGAAAAAAAATCAGGATGATTGATTTGGCGCAATTCGGGTGAAGGGGACGCGGAGAATGCGACATTTTACCCGGGCGGGTCAGCAGCAGACTGACTCTAAAAAAGGATCCCCTGCTCTGGCACGGTGCCTCTATCCTTGTCTCGCGCACCCAGGGGGCAGCGGTGCCCCTGTGAGTGCGACAAAGACAGCACGACTTTGAGTGAGTAGAGCGATCCTCTTTGATTCGAGTCGGCGGCAGGATCCGCGCAGCAGGATTTGCCGGTCGGCGCGCGCGGTCAGACCCAGACCACCCGCCCGCACCCGCACCCGCACCTCCACCTCGGTCTCCGCCGCCGCCCGGACGAAATTGCCCTCGGCGCAGCAAACTAATTTCCTGGCTGATGGCGTTCCCGCAGGATTTAGGTATGTTGAACTCGGGCCAAACACGGGCGAGCAGGTCGTCCATATTGCATAATAGAAAGGGCGACCGGCCGACCGCTCCCACCACCACCACCACCACCTCCACCTGTCCCCTCCCCCCCCCCCCTCCCCTCCCAGCCGCTACCCGCTCAACGCCGGCCGCGCCGCTGCCGATCTCCCCTCAATCCTCCACTTTGTATGGGAATGGCGAGGGACCCTCCTCCGCCACGTCATCCTCCCTGTGATCTCATCTGCCTCATCTCGATCCCTCTAATCTAGTTTGAAAAGTGGCCGACGCCCTTCGGTAACGCGAGCCGCGATGTCCGTCCCCCGACCCCGCGGCGCCAGGGGCCTACGGCGTCCTGCTCCCCCCGGCCACTCCGCTGCTGCCAAACGGAGAATAAGAAATAAGGGCCGCCCTGGTCGCGGGTCCAACCCAGCCCGGCCCGGCCCGGCCACTCCATCACCGCCAGCCCGGGCAGGGCAGGGCAGGGCAGGGCAGCCCAGCCTTGGTATGACAAACTCTCAGTCCCGCAGCCTGGCCGGGCCGGGCGCGGCTGCACCTGGTCACATGTGAGGGGGAAGTGAGAGGAGAGGAGGAGGGGGTGGATGATGCTGCCGTGAGCATGCGTTCGTTTAACTGCGCGCGACAACAAAGCGAGATAGCGTCCAACCGCGGCGGCGATATGATATACCGTGCGCCGAGCCATTTCAACATTTTATCAAAGGCTACAGGCCCTGTATAACATTTACAAGGCCAAACTCCAGGGGGAAAGAACTCTGAATTTTGAATGTACACATTTTGTAAATTATTGTGGATTTTCGTAAATTTTCGTGAATTTTTATAGAATTAATGTGGATTTTTTTACTGGAATTTTTCTGGATTTTCGTGAATTTGTCTAGATAATTTCTGATTTTTCCCAAATCTTTGTAAATTTCCCTGACTTTCGAGGTGCACAAAAATTTCAGAGTTGTTTTCCCCCTCAGCCAAACTACTAGACCACTATTTTCGCACATCGCACGCGTTTGTGATAGCATCCCAATAATCACGACGAGGAGGACGGCATTGTTACCTCCATATCGCGAGAAAAATGACGAGATATTATCGCAAAGATATGCGGCACGGCGCGACATCGCACGACGGACGGGTACGCGTCGGCCGGGCCGGGCGGATGTGGCGGTGCTACCGCCGCACGGCGCGTGCCTGCACGGGCCGCTGAGTCGAGTCGGGCGCACAATAACAACAGCATTATGCGGGCGGCAGCATGAAAAGATGCACGTCCCCGGCTACTTAGGGGTTTGTCGTGCGCGTTATCGCGCAGCAATACGAGTGGGAGTGAGTGGCATAGTTCACCGAGGCACACAAGACGCGATACTTGAACAGCGCACGTTCGCGATAACGTCGAGCGCTGGCCATCCGCGTAGGTCGAGAAGGCCTATTGTCGTTGGCGTTTGCCGAAGGAAGCCAAGGAAACTGGAGAAGTGACCTCGAGGTCGACACGTGGACCGCAGCAGCAGCACCGCGGGGCGCGAAAACGGATGGGCAACGCGTAAGCGCGTCGTTGTATGTTTTGCGGCAGCGTTCGAGATCCGACAGTTATTATCGCAATATGATACGGAGACCTCGGGTGTAAGAGCGAGCGACGATTATTTAAATAACGGTTAAATATGCGTACGGCGCGCGCAATGATTCAATATGCGGTGCGGAGTGCGATCAAGGCTGCGGGGGAGCGTTTCGACACATAACACACGCGGTGACCATGGCGACCATGGCGAGGGCGTGGATGTGTGTGTGTGTGTGTGTGTGTGTGTGTGTGCGAGTGTGAGTGTTACAATTCAGCTGCCGGATGTTGGTAGCAGTGCGAGCACGGGCAGTGGACACCTGCCCACGCCGCGTCGTCGTGCGAGTGTGCGAGTATATTCGTGGCGTCAACGGCGTCAGTGTGAGTGTGTGTGTGTGTGTGTGTGTGTGAGTGTGTATGTATGTGTGCGTGCGCCTGTGCAGCATACCTTCAGGATGCGACTCCTTCGGCTGTATGGTAGCCGTCGTGCCTGAGACTTGCAGGCAGCGCGTGGTCACTGGAGTGAAAGGAAGGAGAGGAAGGATCACTGCATGCCTCTCATACTTGGCCCGTCAACAAAAAATCTCGTCCAGCACTGAACCTCCCCCCAAAGTATGTGAATGTCGCCCGCCTGTAGATGAGTCGTTCCTCTTATCGTAGACCTCTCGTAACGAAAGAGAGTGACTGGAAATCCTTGTGAAATTCACACTTTGACTTATTTAAGAGCACGAAGGAAAATTCACACATTGAAAAATGCATGACATTCTCACGATTTCGTTTCCCGCGTGCAGTGCGGTGCGGAGGCAGCTGAGCCTCCGGCAGCTAGCAGACACATGACTCACCTGAGGATGCGGCGCGCCGGCGCAGCCGCGGACCGAGCGCAATGCACTCCAGGCTCAGTGAGTGAGTGAGACATTTGGGGAAACAACTCTGAATTTTGGTGTACACATATTGTAATTATTTTTTTTGAATTTTCGTATTTTTTTTTTGAATTTTTAAAGAATTCTTGTGAATTTTTGCTTGGATTTTTTCAAAAATGTTGTGAATTTTTTTAAATTTTCCTGTACTACGTATTGTACACAAATTTCATAGTTATTTCCGCTCCCTTGCATTTTCCATACCCAAGAAGACGACTCACACATTTTTCAAAAAAAGAGAAAAGTTGTATTTTGCACGCACAATCTTACACACATTACACTGCTACTTGTACGAGTGTTGTGAGATTCACGGGAGCGCGCGCGCAACAATGAGGGTGCGGCGCGAGAAAAGAGTTCGTGTGACGACGGCCGTTCCGTGTGACAGGAGGGCGGCGTCGTGCGACGGCGACGACGGGTCGGCCGCGATCAGAACGGGTACTGCGACACGAAGAGGTAGAGCTTGGCCACGTTGAGGCCGGCGAAGTAGCTGCCGCTGTACACCTCCATGACGAGGCGCAGCTCCACGTCCTGCGGCCCGGACAGCGGCTTCACCAGCGCGACCACGGCCCGGTTGTCGGCGACCTGCGCCGGGTGGGACATAGACCATGAGTGAACGCAGGACCACACAAGGCCGCGGACGGCAGCAGCACTCATCGGGTGCAGAGCAGGTATAGTGTAGGATGGAAACACCTCGAGGCGTTACTCCGAGCTTTTTACTCACCCCTCAATTTAGGGTAAATAAATCAGGAAAAAAAAATAAGGAAAAAAATAATTATGAGAACAAAAAGGGGAAAGTTAAGGGAAAAAAATAAAGGAAAATTAATAACGAAATTTCAAGAAAATTGAGACTCGTTTCCCCATTGGAATCCCTCCCATCCCACCTGTGAGAGCCTGAAGTGCGCGCGGGTGGCGCTGGGCACGCCGGCGGGCGCGCGCGCGCTCTCCAGGTCGAGCGAGAAGCTGGTGTGGGTGTCGGCGGTGAGCGCGCCGCGCATCACGAACAGGTCCAGCGTCCCGGAGGCCGGGATGGTCATGTTGGACACGAGCGTCATGTAGTTGAAGGTCATGAGCTGCGGCTGGCGTCGGCACTCGTGGTCGTTGGGCGGGCAGCCGCGCGCGACGCGCCGGCAGCGGCTGCAGCGCCGAGGGGCGGAGGGTGAGAGTGAAAGAGAGAGGTACCGCAAAAATGAGCTTCGGGACCACCATTCAACGTCAAAGTAATGCGAGGGGCAAACAGCTCTGAATTTTGGTGTGCAAATTTTGAGCAGTTTTGCGAATTTTTTTTGTAAATTTTTCTGAATTTTTGTTGTATTTTCTTTTTGCAATTTTCGCTTGAACTCTTCTCAAATTTTTCTAAAGTTTGAGAATGTTCCTGATTTTTTTTTATGAATTTCTCAGTACGTGTTCGAAATTTTCCTGCATTTTTCTGAATTATGAGGTGTTCTAAAATTTCAGAGTTGTTAAGCTCAAAGTATTTGCAAGACGCAGCGGGAATGTCATGGCATATTTAACGTGGCCCTATGGGCCCCGACTCTTAGTCTAAATTGGTCGAAAATAGTCGTATTGGTGCCACAAACGTACTTTTTCTGCACGCTGTCGTGAACGTATCCCTCGGGGCAGCGGATGGCGTTGCAGCGGAACGAGCCCTGCATGTTGTGGCACACCTCCCCCGGCTGGCGGCAGTGCTGCCCCGTCGAGCACTCGTCGATATCTGCGCACGGGATGGACCGTATGTAACCCTACGTGAAAGGCACACCCCGTCCGCATGGGGGGATTGACGGCCGCCGCGTGCCGCGTAGCGCCACCCATCGCACATCGGCGTCCGAGGTGTTGCCTGCCCGTCGGGCGGCGCGGCGGCGCTCACTCCACCCGCAGCAGAGTTTCCATTCAGGCGGGTAGTGGGACCCGAAACCCGAACGCGTACGAGAATGACAGGTGTGAGCGAGATAGAGCTATGGCCCGGCTCGGTCATCCCACTCCCACTTGTCGTTTTCGGGTCTTACCCGCCCGAATGAAAACTCTGATCCGCAGCACAGTGCGCGGTGCGCGGCGCCTCACTCGTTTCCAGACCACGTCGACTGGGCAAAGATTCTCACTCACCGATGCATTTCCGTCCGTCCTTGAGGAGGTAGCCGGGGGGACAGGTGCAGCGGTAGCTGCCCGGCGTGTTGACGCAGTCGCCGACGCACAGGTGCCTGTCCTTGTGCATTTGGCACTCGTCAATGTCGATGCAGGTCCTGCGGACAGACAAATTTCGTGCCGTGTCGTGTCGTGTTAGCCATTCCCACTGCGAGAGAGCGCCACGGTGGCCAACTAGTCGTACCTGTTGTCGGTGTGCAGGTAGTAGCCGCGCTCGCAGGAGCAGCGATATGATCCCCACACGTTGTTGCACTGCTGATGGCACAGATTTGGCGTCTCGGCACATTCATTAATGTCTAAAAATATCAAGAAAAGGGATAAACGGAGGTTGGGCACGGCCACGGGTCATTCACGAGTGATAAAGAAAGATCACATAAAAAGCTTCCGCACCATCGCAACTTTTCCCACGTCCCTGTCTGTATCCTTCCTTGCAGTGGCAGCGGTAAGAGCCGATAGTGTTCTCGCACGTCGCCAAATCCGAGCAGGCCTGCAATGTTGATAGGCAATCGTGCAAGATGTTTTAAGCAGTAACACAATTAAAAGAGTAATTCTTTCGAGGGGTTAACAATTCTGAAATTTTTGTACACCTCGAAATTCAGAACGATTGAGAAAAATGCAGAACAATTTAGAAAAAAAATGGGAAAATTCACAAAAAATTTATAAAAATTTAGGAACGTTTCGGAAGAATTCAATCAAAAACTGCAACAAAAAAAATCAACAAAAATTCAGAAAAATTTTCAAAATCTGTACACCCATCGAATACTTCCTATTCAAAATTTTGCAAGAACTTAGTTGCTGCGCACCTGTCTCGGGAAGCGCTCGCACTCGTCCACGTCCACGCAGTTCTTGTTGTCGTCCAGGGTGTGCCCGGGCGGGCACTGGCACTGATAGGTGCCCGGCCGGTTGAGGCAGGTCTGCCCCGGCTTGCAGCTGTGCGTCCCCGTGGCGCACTCGTCCTCGTCTGGAACACGCGTGGCGTGTGGTGTGCACGTCATAATCGCGCGGAGCTTCATCCCGGTGTCGAGCGCCAAGTCGGTAGGCAACCCATCCTACTCCGTGCCGGGTGGGCTGCCTACGGACCCGGCGCTCTCCGCGCTCCCGAACAGCAGAGCAGAGCAACCTTACCGATGCATCGGTCGCCTTCGAGACTGGGGACGAAACCTGGCTGACACTGGATGCGGTACACGCACTGGTAGGACCCGGGGGTGTTGATGCAGCGCCGGCCGCGGCCGCAGGGCGTCCCGATGGAGCACTCGTCGACGTCTGCCGAAAGGGCGGTTCTCCATAAGTGTCACAAATATCCTACGCTCACGGGAAGGGGGGAGTGGTTGAGTCCGAAAAATCTTTGTACGCCCCACATTCAAAAATTTTTTTAAAAAAAGAAGAAATTTAAAAAATGAAAATAAATCCTGAAGACAGTTACAGAAAACTCCGTAAAATCGAGAACAAACGAACAAAACACTGAAATCGTATGAAAAAACGGCAAAAAGATCAAAATTTATCAAAAAGTAACGGAATTTTTGAATATTCCCTTGGAAAATAAAAAATAAAAAAGAATTAAACATTTACAAATAAATTTTAAAAAAATCACCAGACATAATCACTGTACACATTTTGTATGAGTGATCCCCCCTCGCCCTTCAGCAAGGCCCCACCCCACATCTCGCACCTTCTCGCACAAATCGAAAGCAAACCCATTCCTCCTCTTCTTCCTTCCTCCTCCTCTGGCCGACGACTCTTTTCCTGGGAGACGACAGAGGAGCAGCGATCGTGCAGGACGTACTCACCGACGCACCTGCCCGTGCCGGGCGCGGGCGCGTAGCCCGGCGGGCAGTCGACGGCCACGCACTCGCCACTGGACAGCAGCTGCTGGTCGGGCGCGCACTGCTTGCGCTCGCAGCGGAACGAGCCCTGCGTGTTGCGGCACACCCACGTGGGCCCCGACTCGCGGCAGTTGTCCGTGCCCAGCTCGCACTCGTCGTCGTCTGCGAGCGGCGTTTAGTGCAGGCGCAGAGGGAGAGGGAAGCGGGCCATGCAAAGAGTCGGCGTGGGTTAGGTTGAGTTGGTTAGTGCACAGGCAAATGACGGGAAAAAAAAAAAAATAAAGATGCTGTCAGTACGCCAAGTCAGGATTGTCAAAGGGGTCCTTTACAATAACTTCAAGCGTACACCGTTTTTCTGATTTTTCTGTTCTTTTTTTTTTTTTTTTTTTTTTTTTTTTTTCGCGATTTTCCTTTATTTTTACTGATTTTTCTTGACTATTTTTCGATTTTTTTCTCTGATTTTTTTCTTGATTTCATCAAGATTTTTTTCTCTTGATTTTTTTCAGATTTTATTTTTACTGATTTACTTTGAGGGTGTACAGTGATTTTTTTTAAAAGTGAAGGACCCCTCGGGCTTATCAGCTAAGGAGTTAGACGGATTACTATCAGCGCAATGCAAAGAAACTCCCCATCGGGTAGAAGTACTCAGAGCCCACTACTGACAATTTTATTACTTAGAATTTTGTTACTCAAACCGTCATTACTGGTCGTTACTATAGTGTGTATTCGGCGTTAATTTGTTCCAAGACATGCAGAAGACAAGTTAAGAGCAGCAAGAGGTCGACGTACCGTCGCAGTTGCCCGTGGCCGCGTTCAGCGTGTAGCCCGTTCCGCAGCCCGAGTAGCGAATGCACTGGTACGACCCGATCGTGTTGTCGCAGCGCTGCGTCGCGGCGCAGTTGTTGATCCCCAGCTGACACTCGTTGATGTCTGTCAAAACATGAAGGAAAATTTTGAGCTCGTGGAATGGCGTAAATGAAGGTGAAATATTTTCAGCGCGCGCAACGTGCTCACCGACACAGGCCAGCGTGACGGGGTCGCGAGCGAAGCCCTCCTTGCACTCGCAGCTGTAGCTGCCCACCGTGTTGTGACAGCGCTGGTTCGAGTCGCAGGGGTTCTTGATGCACTCGTCCTCGTCTGCAATGATAGTGAAAATTTAAAAAAAAAAAAAAAATTGACCACGTACTACTCGAATTTTTTTTTATTTTTTTATTTTTTTTTTGTCCGGAAAAGTTCAAGACAACGTATCGGGCGGGGAGGACTGGAGGCAAAAATTTCTGGCACTGATATTTTAGTGGTGCGGCTACTCTGCCAACAGCTCTGTACGCGTACCTACACACTTCTGGTTGTGGAACGAGTACATGTAGCCGGGCTCGCAGCGGCCGAGGCTCGCGGGCCGCGAGACCGCAGCGGGGGCGGCAGCGGTCGGCGGCTGGGTGTCGCGCTTGACGCACCGGTAGCCGCCCGGCTCATTGATGCACAGCTCCGTCGCGTTGTTGCAGACGTGCAGTTTGGCGTCGGCGCACTCGTCGACATCTGCGACAGCATGTATTTAGACGAGGCAAACAAAAAGAAAAAGGGAAACACAAACCAAAACAGACTCTTCTTCAAACAGACATCACATTGCCACCCCCACAACCACGAGCACAAGCCTTATACTACAGCACATGGCGGCATGCATGTTGACGGGAAACGAAGCTCAGCTCGCTGGGTATACCCAAAGGCGCACGCCTCGGCACAGGCCCCAGCACAGGCCATGGGTACCACATCCAAATGCCCATACGCATGCACCAGTACCCAGACAGCGGCGCGCCGCCTCGCTCAAGCGGAATCCCGCCGGACATTGCGACGGGGCCGGCGGGGTCGGCCTGTTTGCGGAGGGCAGCGATGCCCACGGCGTCGTCCTGGTGGTGGGCCTCGGCGTGGTGGTCGTGGTGGTGGTGGCCGGGGAGATGCAGCGGAAGCTTCCGGGGGAGTTGACGCAGAGGGCGGTGGCCGGGCAGGACGTGGAGCCCTCCAGGCACTCGTTCACGTCTGAGTGGGGAGGCGAAAGGAGAGATGGGGGAAAATGATAGCAACAAAGGAATAATCTTGGGGGAAAAAAACTCTGAAATTTTTGTACAACTCGTGATTCAGAAAAAAATCAGGAAAATTCAGAATTTTTTTTTTTTAGAAAATTCACGAAAATTAAGAAAACATCAGGAAAAAAATAAAATTCAAGTGAAAATTCACAAAAAAAAATCTATTAAAATTCACGAAAATTTAGAAAATATGTCTACTGAGATTCAGGGTTGTTTCACCCTCTGGAATAATGGCGTAGAGTAACACTACACACTGAAAAGTCAAATGATGGTATTTTTTTTCAATCGTCCTACCGTCGCAGCCTCCCGACGGCGTCCTGAAGTAGCCCGGCGGACAGGGAGGGGAATCCTCGCAGATGAAGCTGCCGTTGGTGTTGCGACACCTGCGGACAGTTATAGATCATACACGCAAATTATCGTCTAGGGGGCTTTGCGAGATGAAACACTGGTCCGGTGCAAAAGTGTCCTTCACCATCCGCATGACTACCTCTGCGACGCGATGAGGCACGAGTGCAGGCCCTCGGCGCACTCGTCGATGTCCTCGCAGGCCGTGCCGGTGGCGGTGCGGCCGGGCCGCACGCGGTACCCGGGCTCACAGGCCGGCGAGCACTGGAACGCGCCCTCCGTGTTGACGCAGCGCTCGCTAGGGCTGCAGTTGTGCGTCCCGGCGGCGCACTCGTCGACATCTGTGGAGAAAAATGGTTATAATTCAAAGGTTCAAAACTGCCCTGGCCATATCAAGATTTTCCACGATTTAAAAAAAAATAAACAAAACAGACTTTGAAAAAAAGAAAAGAAAAAAAAACTTGAGGAACAAAAGTGTTAAATTGGAAAATTCGCCCGTTTCTCACCGATACACTGGCGGTACTGCCGGCTGAACTGGTAACCCTGCGCGCAGCGCGAGGCCGTTGACGGGGTGGTCGGTGTCGACCGGGCCTCGCAGCGGAAGCGGCCCACCTCGTTGACGCACACCTCATCCTGGCGGCACGTGTGCGAGCCCTCCCGGCACTCGTCGATGTCTGCCGTATAACGCGAGGGGAGCGAGCGTGGTTATGCCATCGTTCTTAATGCAGAGAACAACGTGATTTTTATTTTTATTTTAAGGATCTTTACGTACCGTCGCAGAGCCCGGGGCTGGCGCCCGCCCTGAAGCCCGGCGGGCACGCGCCCGGTTGGGGCCGGGGACGGCGTGAGTCTCGAGGGTCTGCGCGCGGTGTCGGCGTGGTGGTGGTCTGCGCCGGGGCCGTCGGCACCACGGGCACGGGTGCGGGCACGCAGACGAAGCTGCCCGGGGTGTTGATGCAATGCTCGCCCGCGTCGCACAGCACGCCGCTCTCAGCACACTCGTCGATGTCTTCGGAGAGGTGTAAAAAAGTACGCTAGGTCTCCAGTTTCCATGACGAGATTTCACTACACCACACCCGAGGGGCCCACAACTCTGGAATTCAGGTGTACAAGGCCACCGAAATCTTTGGAAATCATATTGAAATCTCATTGAAATCAGTGAAATCATTGAAATCAGTTGAATTCTCTTGAATTCACACGAATTCCGTTGAAATCACTTGAAATCTGTTGAAATCACTTTGAATTCACGTGAAATCACATTGAATTCACATGAAATCACATTGAATTCACATGAAATCACATTTAAAAAGGCGTCTCGGGAAACTTACTCAAATCGGTGTGGAGAGAGGAGGGGGGCGATGTGCACTAACAGCTGTTCGGCGAATTCGAGATATTTTAAGATTTTTAGATACTTTCATAACAGATTGAGACTCCTATTTATTCTTAAAGCTTAGTGCCATTTCAATAAAAGTACTCAATGTATAAACAATTTCTTTTTGTTCAAATTTTTGCCAGTGGAGGTATAAATAATAGTCCTACGCAAATCCACTTCCACAAATCTGGTTTGTGAGGGAATATTAATTAATTAACTGGAGCAATAAAACATAGTGAAAGTGCTAGACGACTAAGATTCTTTAAAATACCTTCTTGTTACGGCACAGTTGAAGTGAAATTCTCAAAATCGTGCAAAAAATACGGGGATTCCCCAGAAAATACACGCACAGCTGATCCAAATTATTCTCTCAATTTCATGATTAAATAGGATTTTTCCTAAATTATTGTGAATTATTTCGATTTATTCCAAATTATTGAAAATTAACTTGCAACTGCGCAAAATAATCACAATTACTTTAATTATTTTTTTTTTTTAATCAGAAGCAAATTTTGCTCTGCAATTGAAAGGGTGGCGTGAAAACATGGAAAATTTTTGCGGCAGTAAACCTCCCGAAGGAGGTTGCGGTTCCCGCCAGGCACAGGGCTTTAACCCCCTGTGGCAGCCAACTGCTTCGGTGTTCCATGGGAACCGGCGCTTTGCTGACTGCGATCCTATCGCGCAATTCGACAGATTTGATCCCCGTACCACCATTGGCCTACCCCTAGAGGTACGAGCGGTGTCAAGAGCGTTAGACTTCCTGATCCCAGTTTCAGAGGCCTTACCTCAGAGGGGTACGCGGGATTCGAACCCACAACCCCGAGTGCCGACACGTAGCCAGAACAGGAAGCGACCCAACGCCCAGAGCCACCGAGCCAACGGCGGTGAGACGTGTTTAAGTTCTATTTGACCTGCCATCCAGCTGCCGCCAAAGGGAATGTCAAGCGCGAAAAACACTTTCCCGAGTGGGAGTCGAACTTCCGACCACTCAGTTCGGTGTTGCGCGCTCTACCAACTGAGCCACGACGCCACGATGACTGTACAGTGCGACGGGTCCGAGTTGTATTTGCCCTGTCCTCCTGGCTGGAGGCTGCAGGATACGCGGCAAATACGGCTCGAACCCGTCGCACTGTACAGTCATCGTGGCGTCGTGGCTCAGTTGGTAGAGCGCGCAACACCGAACTGAGTGGTCGGAAGTTCGACTCCCACTCGGGAAAGTGTTTTTCGCGCTTGACATTCCCTTTGGCGGCAGCTGGATGGCAGGTCAAATAGAAGTTAAACACGTCTCACCGCCGTTGGCTCGGTGGCTCTGGGCGTTGGGTCGCTTCCTGTTCTGGCTACGTGTCGGCACTCGGGGTTGTGGGTTCGAATCCCGCGTACCCCTCTGAGGTAAGGCCTCTGAAACTGGGATCAGGAAGTCTAACGCTCTTGACACCGCTCGTACCTCTAGGGGTAGGCCAATGGTGGTACGGGGATCAAATCTGTCGAATTGCGCGATAGGATCGCAGTCAGCAAAGCGCCGGTTCCCATGGAACACCGAAGCAGTTGGCTGCCACAGGGGGTAAAAGCCCGGTGCCTGGCGGGAACCGCAACCTCCTTCGGGAGGTTTACTGCCGCAAAAATTTTCCATGTTTTCACGCCACCCTTTCAATTGCAGAGCAAAATTTGCTTCTGATTAAAAAAAAAATAATTAAAGTAATTGTGATTATTTTGCGCAGTTGCAAGTTAATTTCCAATAATTTGGAATAAATCGAAATAATTCACAATAATTTAGGAAAAATCCTATTTAATCATGTAATTGAGAGAATAATTTGGATCAGCTGCGCGTGTATTTTCTGAGGTCGTCCCAAAAATACTTGAATTCGTTGGAAATCTCACGAAATCATTGGAAATCATATGAATTCGGCAGACATTTAACTGAAATCAATGGAAATTATGTGAAATCAATGGAAATCACTTGAAATCATGTGAAATCTCGCGAAATCAGTGAATTCACTTGAAATCTTTGAAATTCGTTGAAATCACCTGAAATCATGTGAAATCTTTGAAATCCGGAAATCAGGTGTACAAAATTTTTCGGAGTTGTGGGCCCCTCGACCACACCTGTTCGTTCAGTCGGATGACGCTCACTCACCCTGGCAGAGCCTCGCCACGGGGTCGAGGCGGAAGCCCGGGTCGCACTCGCGGGGCTCGCAGTCGTAGGCGCCCGCCGTGTTCCTGCACACCTCCGTCTCGTCCTCGCAGTCGTGGATCTGCTCCAAGCACTCGTCGACATCTGGGGGCGGGGAGGGGGCGGGCCCGCGGGGGCCGGGTCAGGCAAAAAGCAATCCCACCACCGCCACCGCACTTGTAGGCCTACGTGTAACAACCCCCACAACAAACGGCAGAAGCATTCCACCACCACCATCACCATCACCACCACCACCACGACATCCCCCCCCCCCCCCGGACTCACCCTTGCAGCCGGAGCGGTGCGTCGAGTCCTTCTTGTAGCCGGCGGGGCAGCTGCCGCGGCCCTGGATGCGCTCCAGACACGTGAAGCCGCCCTGGCTGTTGAGGCAGAACTGCGTGTCCGGGTCGCAGTTGTTGGAGCCGTCCTCGCACTCGTCCCGGTCGACGCAGCGCTGCGGGCCGCGCTCCCACACGTAGCCGGGCGGGCAGTGGTCGGCGTCGCAGCGGTACGAGCCCACCGTGTTGACGCAGTCCTCGGGGCGCCGGCAGTCCGCCAGCCCCGTCTCGCACTCGTCCACGTCGTCGCAGACGGCGAGCTGCGCGTTGTACTGGTAGCCCGCAGGGCAGCCGCCGGGGCTGGGCTGCGCGCCCGCCGCGCCCCCGGGGCCCACCGGCGCCAGGGCGTTGTCCAGGACGTCGCCTGCCGGGCGCACGTCGCAACTTACTGATATAGAGTACTGAACTAGGGAGAGTCCCTCTATAGGATCAAGGAGGAAACAACTCTGAAAATTTTGTACACCTCGAATTCAGAAAATTTCAGGAACAATCCAGAAAAATTCGGAAAAAATCGAAAAACAAAATGAGGAAAATTCACAGAACTCTAAAACAAAGACCTGCTCAAGCAAATCTTCTCAAAAATTCTAAAAAATTCACAAAACTTGCATACTAAAATTAAGAGTTGTTGTCCCCTCGATAGGACTCTACTTACTGGCACACTCATAGTGAATGTAGGCGAAATGCACCTCAGTGGGCTCTCCTCCCTGCCATACACGTACCGAACGTCCTGGGCACGATGATGACGCCGTCCTTGCCGAGGCACGTGTAGCCCCCGGGGTCGTTCCTGCACGTTTGCGACTTGAGCTGGCACAGATGCGTGCCGCGCTGGCACTCGTCAATGTCTGAGAGAAAGATCGATTTTGTCAGGTGGTGTATCCGATCACGCGGTCCGGACGCAAAGCGCCGCCGCTGCTGCTGCGCTCTGCCGGCTGCTGCGTACTTTACCTTTGCACGACTTCCGGTCCGGCAGCAGCTCGTAGCCAGGCCTGCAGGAGCACTCCACGGCCAAGCCCGTGTCGCGGCAGTTGTGCATGCACGGGTTCTCCCCGAGGCACCTGATTACAATAAACACGTGGTTCCTAAAGAAACCCTATTCGGCGGCAAGCAGTATTGCAAAGTCTGATGAATGACGAGCTAGTAATGCCAATATTGCATGTCGTGTTAACATCGACCCCTGACACTTAACAAGATGCACATTAAAAAAAATATCTATTTATGTTTACACACTAAACCCTTATGCACTTTTTTGTGCATAAGCCTTGCAGGATTTTACACAACCATAGTTATGCACAATTTTTCATGCAGAACTATGCTTAACTTTGTTCCTTATGCACAAATTTGTGCAGAACTATGCACAATGTGTAACATAGCTATGCAGGATCCCTAAACGGGGAACCTCAAAACCTGGTGCAGCATCCTAACCTGTCGGGTCCGGCTGTGAGCTTGCAGGACTTGCCGTCCGCCATGAGTTCGAAGCCCGCGTGGCACTCGCAGCGGTAAGAGCCGGGGGTGTGCACGCAGATGTGGGCGCACAGGTCGCGGCCCAGGGTGTCACAGAGCGTCTCATTGGCCGCGGGCGCTGTGCGAGAGAGAGCCCCAAATGTATTCACATGCGATGAATGCGAAAGCTACGCCACGACGCGCTCGACATCCTTGAGGCATACAGAGTGTCACCCTTGAAAACACGAGCCGCCGGAGCGCGCTCATTCAAATATCACTATCGCTGGTTCGAATCTCGTCTGGCGGGCCCGCCTTTCGTCGCATTCATTTTCCGAGACGTCTGCTGCTGGCGTGCAGGGCTGGGCGGGGCGGGGGCTGTGGTGGGTATAAATAGCCGATACCGCCTCGCTCAACATTCAACCAGTTGAACCGATGGAGGCAAGCCCTTCCAACACCGACACTCACTGAGTCTGCGTTATTTTAAATCAGTGAATAGTTGATATATTGATTGCGGCTTATCAAGAGTTTCCCGATCATCAAAACACTATTTAAAAGTTGTAACAAGAATTAAGTACTTTTGCTGATAAACATATTTACGATATGCCGTTGAAAAATTGTTAACGAAAAAAAAGAAGAAAAAAAGAGTCAAAAATGCGTGAAATTGTACTGACGCAGAAGCTCGTTGGAGGAGGCCGGCGGCGCGGCGGAGACCGAGTCCGAGGCTGTGGCCGCGGTGCAGCACTCGTGGAAGGCGCTGTCCCAGGGCAGGCCGAAGGAGAAGCGCCTCAGCGCGCAGGACTCCCACAGCGACCCCGAGATCATGCCCAACTTACAGGCCTCGCAACAGTCCTGATAAATAAAGCGCAGTTTTCGCTGATTTCTCTTTGCAGAGTGGTGGAGGGGGCGGTCAACAAGGGTGAAAGAGAAGTAGGGGAGCAAGGTAATTCAAATAAAACCTTGTATGCCTCTCCGTGTTCTGCAATGTCCACAGAGCAACGTTTGTCTGCGAGCGCGGCGTTAGTCCCGCGACGGCACTGCGAATTCCTGGGGAGAACGTGCAAAAGGATATGAAACTTAATTCAAGTCTGGAATCAAATTAGAACCTTGTAAAACAATTTAAAAAAATAAAAAAAAGTTCTTTTGGGTGTGTAGTTTGACTTTCGGAGGAATTCCCCGAAATTCTACAGCGGGCTTGCGCGCAATCAAAAACGCAGCAAAAGAAATTCCTACACATTTGAGATGGTAGAACCAGAAAAATGACGAATTACGCAGAGGGTCTGTTTCCTTTGCTACCCGTGCACTGGTCTTACCCGACGGGTGAACCACTTATGGCTGGAATGTACACATGAGTACGAGAGTACAGGAGTAGATCTCTGAGATTTCAAGATATAATGATTTTTCGTTACTAGGAGTAAAGTGAGAAAACATAACATTCTCGAACAAAACTTTCATCGTGTATTGCTAAAATGTAATCGCATTTTGTCTGAGAATCGTCGCCGAGCACACAGAAGAGTAGTTCAGCGCATACGCATGAGTAAGGGGTGGTGATTAACCCCTCGGTCTCACCGGTTGTCCCGCCGGCAGCAGATGTCGGCCGAAGCGATGCAGGCGGCCAGCTGCTCGCGGGGGACGCTCGACACGGGCGGAGGGAAGTCCGTGCAGGAGGTGTACGAACGCTGGCGGGCCCAGTCGCTGCCGAGCGCGCAGCACCGGGCCAGCACGCCCTCCACGCCGTCTGCGCGCGCGCCCGCAGTCACTGCCCCGCCGAACCCAACAAGCAGTTAGCGTACGCACCAGCTGCAAGTTCAATCGTTCCAACTCCCCAAATAATGAATGAGACGCGCGTCGCGCGCGCAAAGCGCGGCCGCGTGTGCCCATGCACTCGGTGTACTTACGCGCCGCGGCAAGACTGACGACGGCGATGGGGAGATACATGTCTGTGTATGAGAACGGCACTGTGTCTACTGATCGACGAGATTTCCGAACGCCGGTCTGGGGATGGTGGGCCCTGGTGGGCCCCCACCGCCACGCCACGCCGCTCCGCCATGCCAGCCTGCGCCCCGCCCCACCCCACCCCGGCCACACACGGGCGCGGCTGCAGCCGAAGAGGCTCTCCCTGGTCAGCCACGCTGGCGCGGACGGCGAAGGGGGAGAGAGCCCGCCGCTATCGTACCCGGACGCAGCCCCCGCCCAGTGCAGGGTTTGTTTACACGATGGCAGAGCCCGGAGGGCGTCCGAAACTGCTGAGGTGCCCCACCCTACGCCCTACGTGTCCACTGGAGCGGACGGCAGCGGACTGCAGCCGATTCAGGAGCAGCCGTGCATACAGTTGGTTCCTGTGCTGCAGCTGTAAGAGAGGTCCTCTGTAATCAGGCCGCTCCGGCCAGTGCCGCGCGGATCACCCCTCCTTGGCGAGCAGGGTCAGTGTCAGAACAGACTATATTTCAATGGGGAATATGGTCTGAGTACTACGTTATCTCAATAATTTTAATATTTGAAATTTGATATGAAATTAGCGATCTTACATGTGAAAAATGCGTGACCTAATGTATATTTATGCTTCGATTGACCTAGATCGATCCAGGTGTCAGGCAAGAGAGAAGGGTCTCTGTTATATTCCTTTGGACCTTGATGGCCAAGGACACGACTGGCGTAGCATTCAGGAGCAAATATATGTATATGGCGGTATATGGGAAGTGCAGGCGCACGTGTCGTCTGTCAAGTTTGGGACAAGGAGTATTGTGTACATATTTGTGCGTTTTAGTAAAAATAGTTTAATTAATAAAACACTTGTCAATCATTCGTCAACGAAACAAATTTCAGCATCGCGACGATGCCTCCGCTGGGCACAACTTTGCCGGCAGCGTGGATGAAAGTAGAGGAAGAAAGGGACCGCTCTCACTCGCACTCTCACACTCACAAGCACGCGTTTACAAACCCAATCGACACACCCATTCAAGGACAGAAAAGAAAACTCATCGGCGCTAAAACCTAGACAACCGTAAAAATACTAGGGCCACATAGCGGGCCGATAAAGTTTGTGGCATCTCGCTGCGACGAATTCTCCGGCCAGGAGGTGGAGTGACCCCCCTCGCACTGCCACGACGAGTGTCATTTTAAAAAACAACTTTATTTAGACTACGCACGACACAAATAGTAATCATTATTTACACAGTAAAAACACATTCTCATATTAATTAGCATACTTTATACAATATATATCACTGCAAAAAGTTTTTTGCTTATATTTACACACATTTTTTTACACATTTACAAATATTGCAAATTTAATCACTTTTGTTCGTTTAGTTGGCACAGTAATTAGTAGGGATTCAAACGTCCCTTTGTTTAGTCGAAAAGGGGTTCTTCATGCAGTTTGAAACAGAGCTCAGTTTATTAATTGGTGCAAGTAGCTGCATAGAAGTCCCCCTTGTTCAATTTAGCGTTTAGTTTGAGCGAGGCAGCGGCGGGGTTAGGGCAAGGGCCGGGATCAGGGTGCGGTCACAGTCCCTGGGACGCCTTTTTAATATGCTTAGATACCTAGCAATGGGTACCAATAGGGGGTTCTAAAGATAACGTATTCAGTTAAATGTTTACGTAAACGACAATACTGTTGAAGGCGAGACATCGTTTCTACCACGCAGTTAAATCTATAGTAGATAGTTAAGAATAAAAGACGTCTAACTAGAGGCCTGTCTGAGAAAGTTTGCCGAAGATGCGTACGAGTATAACAGCTGGAACTGAGTCTTTTTTTATTTACATTGCAGGGATGTAAATAGAAGTAAAGTTAGAAAGCCGATCTATAACATGTATGCAATATCTTTTGGGCTCTGAGCTCAATTATTATGTGTCCGGGAAATATACGTAGTTTAGCATTGATTTGGAAATGAAATATAACACTAGTAAACACAATGTGACGTTTTAGTGCTGACCAAAACCAAATTAGTGTGAATAATGTTGTCCGAGGGTAACCTGCTATCCAACAGATGCTGCCCGACCCGTATAGTATTCAACCCGCCACCATCTTCCATTCACCAATTAACAATGAAATAAAATAAAAGGCAGTGATATACCAGCAGTCTGACATCCCGGCTATAACCGGTATGACAAATCTCACACAGTTTCTACATCCGTACTATATCGTCAAGGTCATGGTGATTCGGTTACAATCAAACGTAACTGGAGTGGATGAAAATGGTGGGGGTTCTCCGAAGATGGGCGACACACCCGCTCACTGCCTCTGGCCAATAACTAGTCTACCTAACACACATATCAAAAGACGATTACCCTGGCCTATAGTTTAGTTACAATTTAATTTTAGAATTTGAAAAACATAACGATGAGGGCCTTGACGTAACAAAGAAGTTTCCGTATATTCAATTCAAAGATATTTGTCGATCAGATGGCATGCCCATCTTCAAAGCAGGGTAACCGCCTGTTTAAGGCTGCGCTGTGTAGAACGTGTCACACTCGGCGGTCATAATTAAGCATTCCGGTTTGAGAAAGAAATATAGTGACACAACAAGGCCATCGATTAACGTTAAAAGACCAATAAAAAACTTAGTTTCTTCTGTGGTCTTGGCAGTGACAACGTTTCCAACGACATTTAAAAACACAAATATCAACCTCAGGCCAAGAAGTACACCTGTGATGTGCTAGTGCTTTTGCATGATTAGAACAGTTGCGGACTGCAGAGTGTAACAAAGTCCATCTGGAGGGCCAGGCCTTGTAGCACCTTTTAACGAACAAAATGATCTGTTCCACAACATTAACTCTTAACATATTGGTCAACACCGCTAAAAGCGGACTACGAGGCGCAACCCTTGGACCAGCACATGAGCCTTGCACAATACAGAGAACACAAAAATAATGCGGAGAATTACACATAAGAATACATCTGCTGTCCAGTGAATATGAAAAAATTATACAATCATTTATAATAATAATTGAGCCTTTTCCCGTTTACTTAATGGAAGCAACTGGAAAAACCAGTTCACATAACATATAAAACATGTTTTCCGTATTTTGACTAGAATTTAAGTATTCAACATACAAATTATAGTAGTAATAATGGTATAAATACTCATAATAATGGTATGTGAGTTGTACTGGCCTCTCGGCTATGAATATAGGACCCGCCTGGAGTATTCACGAAGAGGCCAGCTTGTTCCACCATCACATAAATTCCATCCAAAATCACAGAGTGCACTAGCGAATTGGTAAGGACTGGTATAGAGTGACCTCCAAAAGAGCTAAGCCGACCCTCTTTGTTTGCTAGGGCTGCATCTTCAAAAGAGGGACTTACAATTAAATTTCGAAGGAACAAAACAAAATGATGTGTTTACAAGCTCGTCGGATGCGCGAGAGAGGCAAGCGTGTTGACTTAGGCACTCTCTGGTGAGTTGCGTGTAAGGAAACACGATTTTTAAAACAAATACAACTGTGATCAGTCCACTTAAACTACACAAAAATGCCGCAAACAAATCAAACGGCGATGCTGCCTAAAACAGACTAATAAGTTCAGGGCATGGTTGGGATCTGGCAAATGTTAGCGCCAAGTAACTCAAAACAGAAAATGGTTGACGAAAAATCTTACAAAAAGACTGATGGAGAGAAGAGGCGGGCTTAAGGCCACCCCAATGAGGCGCAGACGCAGACCGGCTGCCCTGCCGCCCTCTTCTGGTCCCGGCCCTGAATTTAACGGCGCATGACTCAGCAAAAGGCTCGCTCAGCCAGCGAAGCATGAGCCCTGGCTCAGCCAGCAAGGCTTGGCTTAGCCAAACGAGGCATGGCTCGGACCCGAAGACACCCCAACCCGACACAACAAATTTCAGTCCTCACAAAATGACGGAAATCTGTTGTCATTGTTCGCACTAGCGCACGAAACAAAAAAGCATGTCTAAAAAAATACAAAATATGCCGGACCTCATTGAATGCACCACATAGGAAAATATAAAAAATTGAACATAGACATTGGAATGAATAAGCGCGAAACTGTTTTCTTACTATGGGGACAAAGTACAATAAAATTGTATTACTGAGCAATTACATATTCCAAAATAGGAAAAGAAAATAGGTGCACGCGTTCGAGGATACCGACACAGTGATGAACATTAACTGTTCATGAAAATGGCCTGATAAAAGACCCAATCAAAATTGGTCTGCCACAGTACAGTTGTAAAATTCATAGGAAATCTCCAAGCAAATCCCTATGAATCGAATGCGCCCGGTCATGGTGATTTCCTGGCTTACTTCTTGAGCCATCAAGTGGCGAACAATGTTAGCTCACCTACATGAGTAGGTGCGAAATGTAAAAAGAAACAAATGGAGGGCCCGACCATGGCACCCAGGCAGTGCTTATATCACTGCACAATGATGTGTGGAGCCGATAGCAGCACAGCAACAGTGGCAATGATGGTAAAGACGGTGAAAATGATGAGACAGAACCGATCGACAACCATGGCAGCGAACTTCCAGTCGTTTATCAGCTCCATCTCTTCGTCATTCTTCTTCATCCGATTTGTGATGAATTGAAGCTCTCGCAAAATAGCCTAAATTCGATAGACCAGGAAAAAATATTTAAATCCAAAATTTAAATGCTTTTAGAAGTGTCTATTTTATGAGTGCTTTGGGATTTGAAATGCGTACCTGTAGATCACGGGCAGCCACCGGACATGCCGGACTTCCCGAGCTCGCATCTTCTAATGTAGAGGCTGTCCTCATGAAGGCGGCGCTGTTAGGAACCCCGGGAACACCGTGCGATCTTCTAAAGTCGTCGTCGATGTCCAAGACGTTTGCCAAGAGGCTCTTCGATGAGCGCTCTTTCAGCTCTAGCTCTTTCATCCGCGAGGACATTAACAACTGCTTTCTAGTGATTTTTCTACCTGGCCTGCTCATGCAGAGTACCCAGGGGAGCCATAAAAGAAACACTTTTTTGACCTATTGGAAAGAACATATTTTGATAAGTTATGGAACAGCAGGCTGGTGCACTTGTTAGAATCCGACTTACCCAGCCAGGCATCTCATGGATATCTGCAGTTCGATGGTGAAAGTTGAGCACGACCACGGTTAACACCACGGAGGAGGCCACCATGAACATGATGCAGTTGAAATACGTTCCTAGAAACAGACGCAGACAGTGGCCGATCTTAGGTAGAGCTGGTTCAAAATTTGCGATTGAGTTAACTGCTATGAATTTTGCTTGCTTTCATATTTTTTTTTTTTTAAATCGCGAAGGAATAACTGATCGTATCATGCATTACTAACAGCCCGTGGCTGTGGAGAAATATCTTTCTTTCTACTTTTGCGCAGTGCGCAATTTTTAATCACTTGTTAGGTGAGTTATGTCATGCACTTACTTATTTCTGGGTGCTTTGGCGACGTTTCGTAGAAACAGATGCTCATTTACACAGAGTTCCTTAGTTACACTCATACAATAGAGTTTGACAACTATTATTTGGAGAATATTTAAATGTACATCTGCTTACAATTGAGTTAATGTGTTACCACATTTTATATTACACATTGTAAAAAAAAAAAAAAAAAAAAAAAAAAAACAAGACAGTGCGAATTTAAGTAATACAAAACTCACGCGAAATAATACTAATTAATGTGCACTCATTGTTTCAATAAGCAAACACCTGTGCACTCAAAGTACTTGCTGCAACACCACTTTGAACACTCACACGAAAGCAACACATATGTTAACAAATTTAGTTTATAAGCTATTCCGAAAAGGAGCCTTTCTCAAGAAATGTAGACAAAAATTTAGAATGTTTACATCTTATGCAGAGAGGAAAACAAATTTTTAAGTTTTGGTGCACTAATAAGCGTTTCATACAAAAGCAAACACAAGGCTATCAGCCGGACTGAAATTTGTTGATTAGTTATAGGTGGGTTGGAACAAAGGCGCTGAGGTCAGCTTACAGCTTGTTTTAAAAGAAACTAGAGGAACATCGTGTGAGTTGCCAAACTGATTTACGACTCAGCTGCAGAGCAAAACCAAGAGTGTTAATGTCGCACATTAAAAGTGGATTACACACTTAGAATGTAGTTCATTTTCACACTTGAGTTTGCTCTGCGATACAGGCAAATTATCTGTTTAGAAGTAGTTTTAGTTACAAATTCTCAATATGTAATACGGTATCCATGATACAAAGAATGGATCTCGAAAACTCTACTCTTATTTTCTTACATGCAAAACAAATTTTTTGGAAGAAATCGTAACTGTACTCTACTTGCATTTTCGGAAAGTTCACTACCAATGGTCGCAGTACCCCAGCACCGAGATCGAAGAATACGTCCTTGTTGCTGTTCGATAAGTAACATTATAGGAAAAAGAAAGGGTAATGAAAACTGCTAAAAGGTACTGCAACCATTTATTGGTAGAAAGTCTTAAGTCATTTAATCAACAAAAGTCGAATTATTTAGAAGCGTAAGAAGCTTGCAATAGTTGCGACAAACGCCGCTGCGAATAGTTTTAAATTAAACACCTTACTCATGTTAACTCACTGCGATATCGCTTCGTTGCAATGATAACTTAGCGAAAGGCAACAATAGTACAAAAGATACCAGTAAGAGTAAGCCAAATCAAAATAGGATTAAAAAGTCAAGTCGGGACGGAGTCAATTGATACTTGGAGGTGGAGGGTAGATCATAAAAAACCATTTTATCACCATAGCTTAGACAATACGTAAATTTAGCACAGCGTTTCAACATTAATACGTTTAGCAGGTAAAGTAAGAATAGGAAAGAAACAAGAAAGTAGCAAAAGGGGAGCCTGGTCGCCCATACGGTGCAAAGTATCAAGCTGCCAGCCTTGTTCATCACAGAACAGGATGAAACAAGTCAGCAAAAGAAGACTAAAGAAGAGACAAGAAAAGACAGGAAGTCAGAAAGAGGGGATTGAGAAGACTGCAGGAAGAGGAGCCAAAGATTATAAGTGGAAACGGAGAAAAATGATAAATTAAGTACAAAAGCAACCACTTTTAGTTAAACCGTTGCGATGACTGCGATGTATTTATCCCAGGTCGTTTACTTAGAGAGCCAGGAAAGAAAGTGTTTGGTTAGCGAAACGTTTAAAATAAACACAGTTCATGTAAAATGAATTTGATTAGTTAGTTGCGGTGGAGCTGCGGGCAGGAAGGCCATTTGAATGATGCTCTGTTTTGATCCTATCAAATATATTTTTTTCTTAATGTCAGCAAAACGTGAAATATTGCGTGATGCTATGGTACTTTGATTTCCAAAAAGATCTAGCAGATTAATACAGCGTAAGTTCGCGTGAGGTACAAGCGACAGGCTCAAAAGTAATACCTGTACCTTAAAAACAATATACTCGTTTTCTCGGTTCTGTGACTAACGAATCAGTCTCTACGCTGATACTGGCTACAAGTGCGGCAGATTGAGGCACTCAACTCGATGAAAGAAAACAACATCCTATATGCGGATTACGTGAATCAAAGTTTCGAAAGATATGATGTAAATGAAAATATTAGATACTGAATACAATAAGAATGAACTATGCTACGAAGGTCTCCCAGTACTTACTGAACTCACGCAAAAAGAATTCAAGGACCCTAGTCTGGCAACAGCTCCAACGCTAAGGTACCGGCAGTCCGGTCTTAGCTGGACTACCGGCCACCACGCTTGCTACTAGAATGTTACGCCTATTTAGACGCCGAGAAACAGAAATACGGCTTTACAGAATTGAACACTAACGCCTGCCAAGACAGTTCAGGCATGGACTTTCTATAAGGCAACATTCTTGGAGCGGAGGGTGGCAGGCGGTAGTACCAATTTTAAAACAATGCTCCGACTGCTCCGTCGTTGAGTCGATGATCCTATTACACCAGGTGAAGGAAGAGGAAGCATGGACAGGTTCTACTACCACTAGTCAAAATTCAAAAAGGAGGTAGTCCAGAAAAGACCTACGTCAAAAATGCTGTCAGATGAAGAAGTCTGCAGATATCTGCGATGGGGTGCAATCAAAAATAATGAATATTCTCATGGAAACAAAATATTTGGACTGTTCAAAACCGCGAGCTTTTCTTGCAGGCAGATTGCTCAGCCCACTCACGAAAACGAACTTTTATCAATTGAATTGTTTTTTAAAAGTGAATGTCTGCTATACCAGCGGTAATTGGGAGGCATCCGGGATATATTTAGGGAATAACAAGGGATAAATAAAACAAAAAGAAAAACTCGCAAGAATCTCACAAGCCAACACGAAAGCCATGCGGACGTCATGCAAAGGAGATTCAAGTTCTTTAAAACTGAATTCTGTTTACGATCGTTTGGCTAGTTCCAGTCCAAACTGAACGAGAAAACACATGGCGCTGAGTTGGTGAGTTTCCTACCAGCACGAAAATCCCACTATTCAAAATTTATTAATTAAATATATTAAAATTTAAAAGCTGGATTTCTCATACAATAATAAAAATTATATAAGAGAAATTGAGTAGAAATCTTACCACATATTCCAGCTTCATTAATTAATTTATGACTAAAGACAAAGGGGCAGAGTTTCGACCAGTATAGGATTGAAACAAGAAACATACCTTTCTGTAGCCTCATTTCCCACGTTGAGATGAACAGCGGAACACTAACAACATTGTATAGTGAAAAGGAGCCTACCACCAACTACAGGACAATTCTTTTACCTGCCTGATACTAGCAAAATTGCGTTATATCAGGCTTGAATGAAAGCAAAAAGATTTGCGACCCCTGATTGACTATTTTTCGCTTTCCATAAAATACGTCCTGGCTTTCTATGTACACTCAATAAAACCAAACAGACAGTCGTGGGAATTTTTGAGCTCACGAAATTACCGTGTTTTCAAAGTTTTGAGGGCATGCAGAGTTGAAATGGAACTCTGTTTTTCCCCCTTTTCAAAATCACCTGCAGTAATCATTTGCTTGTAGAATTAGACACAAATAAAATCCGAGAAAAAGTGTGTCCTCTCAGTGTGGCAGTATTTAATATTTCCATTTATACAACCTCCTTTAACGGCAAAAATAAAAAATGCGGTAAAGGGGATGCAAAGATACAGAACGACTATTGTCAAGCACTAATTTCGAGCAACTTTGCCAACTACATTTCTCGTTTAATATAATTATAGATTGTACTGATAAACTTTTAGCCAAGAAGTTGCTGCGAACCACGCAATGGACTTCCAAGGTGTTATACGAAGGCTTATACCGCACTAAAACGAAAAGGTACCTGGGGGCCTCATTCATTAAACGATGCATTAAATATGCAGGCAGTGCATCGGGGGCGTGCTGAACTAGACAGCCACACAATGCATTTGCTCGAATCACCATTTCAGTAGGAAATGCGGGTCATGAATCTCACCAAACAACGCGAAAATGAAGCGATAACCACCAACAAAACTAATTCAACATGATACGTTGTGTTTATGCCCATTACATACAAAAAGCACTTTAAGCCCGTTCTTAGACTGCTCATGGCTTAACATGAGAGACCCTGCATGCGACGACATAACACAACGATTAAAGTAACTACATTTCCACGAATGAACATGACATCAAATTAAGGAAGCCACAACTAATACGAAATAACACACCAAAATGCGGTAATGAAGAAATCAAACACGGGAGGCCAGGGGCAGTAGCAAACAACTTTAATACAAGGAGATTCCAATGTACGGACGATAAACGGGTAGCAAGCAAGCCCCCCTCCAACTATCCAAGTATCTGCGACCCAAACATTACGTAAAGATGGAGATGCACATATATATGGTTAAACATCAACAGCAACAACAAATGTTAAAAGTGTGAAAATGAATAGAAAGACACTGAGAAGCAGGCTGGTACTTTGAACTGGCTCTACCTAACAGCGGTATGGCATCGGACACCTGCGGAAGAGTCTCAGCCACCAGGTTCAGAAACACTGTCAACGAGAGAAGGATGGTCACCCCTGAAACAGACATGCCAGCAGTCACACACTGTTCGCAACCATAGAAAGAAGGACGCCTAATAGGCCTTAGGACTGCTCATGCAGTCAATACCATTCGCTAATTAGTTTTTGACACCGTTTCTATTTAAAAATTCGTTGAGACACATTACCTGTTACTATGATGATGACGCCCAACAGCGCCGCTCCGAACCTACGTGCTGTGCTAGGGTCGCCTTGGGAGGCATGCTTGTGCATAGAGAAGAGAGGAAAAAGAGGGAAATGGCAGTGCCATGGTGCGAATTCAAGGACGCATTTAACATACTGCATTTCAGTTTCTGGAAACGACAGACTTCACCTATAATTGTGTAAAGGATCACAAAAGCAAATGAAAACAACTCCCATTGTATTCGCGCCATGACGTTTATATAACAGTACCCAGTACATTGGCGAACCCAAAGCACAGCACAGGCGAGAAGAAAAATACACGTGCAATTTGGGCGCAGACTCCAATCGATCGCACTACCGGCCTACCTATCAAAGGAACCGCATCCGAGGTGACGGGCATGGACTCCGCCACGAGGTTCAGGAACACAGTCAACGAAAGAAGGATCGTCACTCCTGTAAGAATTTTTGACGTGACTAGGGATGCTAAGGAATATAGGTACGGGTCTCTTGCCGGTGATCAATTACTTCGAGGATAACCAGGACAAGGCCGGCAGTGAGCACGACCTATCACAATAATAAGATCAGAAGACTTATTCTTCATGTTCATGCGCAAGGGTCAACACGGAAAAGACGTGGTTTAGGCGTGGGAAAGTGGGACTCTTTTAATTTCCAGCGTTGACGTACTCTGCAGCGCGCACTTTAAGAATATTAAAGGCGAAGGGCCGACCTTGAAATAATTGAAACGCCAGCATTACAAAAATTATCCCGAGTCTGAGAAAATACATGAAATGGGGTGCCGAACCTACGACTAGGCCGTGGCGACAAAGAACATACATTTTAATGTGAGTCCGGTGCCAATAGAGGGGGAAATAAATAGGGAGGGGCACAGTGCACCATTTGGGGACCAGCTCTCGTTGAACTTCTCTCAGCAATTTTGCTTGCCTCCAAGTATCAGAAACTCCAACGCCCCGCTTGGTTACCACCATACCTATCAAAGGCACCGCGTCGGAAGTGGTCGGCATAGATTCCGCCACCATATTGAGGAACACAGTCAACGAAAGAAGAATAGTGACCCCTGTAAGAAACAAATAATCACTTCGAGATTTATTCCTCTGCATGAGAGCTCCCCCTTTGTTATGTGGAATTTACTTACCAACCTTTGCTTATACCTAAATACGGACCCCCATAGTACCCCTTTTACCACCCTCTGACACAGAACTTTCCAATAATAAGTCCCTAGTAATGCGGTTTTTAGAATCGCCGAACGAGCGACTGACAAGATGAGCACTAAGTATGGCTGTGCGAAGAGTATAATGGAAAAAAATGGGAGTGAAAACGGAGAGTGTGTAACGATGCAGACGGAAAGGGCAAGTCAGAGAGTACGAGAAATACCGGCTTAGAGAGATGTGGGTGGGGAAAGCGAGCAAGAGAGAGAGAGAGAGAGGAGCACGCAGGTATCGATTGAGGACAGCGGGAGGGGTGGTGACCCACATCTCGTATCTCACAGGGATGATGCCTAGCTCAGTAAGTCGGCAACTCATCTGGGTGAGGAATGGTGGTTGTGTAAACGATATTCTTGTTTACCCTATGGATTCATGCCTTGAGGACACTGCAATCAATCCAAACATTATAAGTAATTTTCATTAAAGTAAACAATTGCAAAGTGTTTACTTCTAAAAAGAGCTCGCAAGAAAATTACTTGTGCGCGGCTGTTCCTAAATATACGACCCAACTCTACCTAAATGTGAGATATATATGGGTATAATTATATTTCAGTGCACTGAATCATGCAGTGTTAAGGAGGAGCTCAACAGCAAGATACGCAACAAAATACGCTGGCAGCAATTTGGTCGATCTGAGCTGTAAAGAATGTCCATTACATACCATACAGTACGTCGTAGACGTAGAACATGGCTTTTCATAAACCTACATCGAGAGAGTAAAATCTCTTCAAGCAAATAGTGGCAAAGAGCCAACTACAAAACGAAATTCAACACAAGTTGAATCCAAAATCAAAATACTCGAAAAAGTGACATTTGGTCACAGTTTCAGGCGCATGCAATAAAATTTCAAAGTTTTTGGGGTCTTGGGCGATTGATTTATTTAGATTGGATGCAATTTCGTTTTATTTAGGGGCCCCCAGAAGGCAAGTCAATGTCCCGACCGCCCAAGCTCTGGTTAGCTAGCAATCTCTCTCACCAGCTCGCAGGCCCCGAAGGGCAACCAGAGCGAGACGTTGGACGGCCGGACCATGGACTTGCCTTGCATCTAGCAGAAGCGACACCAACGATTAGATCATGGAACAGGCGGGCTGTTCAGTGAGTTCTTAATCGCTGAGTGGCGCTTGTTGCTTTTTACCACGGACGCCTGACAGCGCCTTCAGACCCAGCTTAATATTAGCCATTTCGTCAGTGAGGGATACATAGGGTTCTTACAGGCTCCTTGGACGCGCTGGTCCTCAGACGGCTGCCAGAGGCCCAGGCAGGTTAGGAAGATAAGGAACATGGAAGGGGGTTACCTAGGGTGAGCTTCTCCCCGGAGTCGGGTGGCAGAGTGAACCCGAGTAGAGCCATGGAGCTGATGAGTACGCAGGGCACGATGAGGTTGAAGAAATAGTATAGCGTCCTGCGCCGGATCTGTATGGTGAACGTCACATCCACGTACGGTTCCGGACAGCAGGCGTACATGTTCACGTTCTTCTTGCCGGGCATCCCTGCGCCACATACCACAGTGAGCCGGCAGCATACGACAGCTTGAAGGGGAACCCGTCTCCAAGTCGAGGGGCCAGTCCAAGTCAAAGAGCATATGAAGCGTTAGATGCTTGTTTAATGAAATGTAGTCCTATGCAAAGTTAGATATTAATGAGACAGAAGTAATTTTGACTACATTTCCGCAGAAAGGGAGTTTTAGTGATAACCGTTCAAACGAAATCACACGATTTTGAAACCGGATTTTGGAATTAGTGTGCTTTACGAATTAATATTCCTTCAGACATTTAAAAGAATTTTCGATATGGTACCAAATGAGTAAACTGAGTAAAGCGAATGCTTACGCTGCTTAATCGAGTACGGCACTTTGTACACAGTACAATACAGGGTGGCGCGTTTGCCCCGGCCATTAAAAAAGAAGTATGCAGTACTGCATTCAGGGGTGTGGACGGGCTGCATACTCGCACGGGCCGGAAGGCGCCGTGGTGAGCGACGATAAGCAAGCCACACCTGCATGCGGTAGAGCATAATTTTTTAAATGGCCGGGGCAAACGCGCCACCTTGTAGTTATCAGCAATGGTAGCAAGCTGGCCGTTTTAACCTCTTTTCAAAACGAACGCAAAGGTTCAGTTTTACCTTCGCTAAAAAAAATCCGCAATTCTATCGCTCTAAGAAATCGCCAGCACTCCAGAGCCACGTACCGTGCCAGAAAATATAGCAGGCTCCAACTCTATATTCATATACTCTCTCGGTTCCACGTAAGCACTCGAAAACTGTCCTCTGTTTACAGTTAACCCTATAAGATATAAAATCACTAATGTTAAAAGTGGCAATGAACGGGCGCCAATTTCGGTACACTGTTTCATTTACTAAAGGTTACTGTATGTAGGGACTATTTTTTCAATTCCTTTACATTATATTAGGTATATCAGGGTTAACGTAATATTTAGAAAGGGGCTATACTTTATAAAACATCAATTACACATTTTAACAGTTATAACACAATATTTTCAAATTAAAAAAATTAATAATGCCTGAGTTTAAAACTTGTTTGCACCAAAAAAATTTCCCGAATAAGTTGAATTTCCTTCGCAGATTTAAGATTTTATGAATAAGAACAGTTTTAGGTCAAATGTTTTTATGTTTTGCTTTGAAAAGTAGGAGAGGCATGGAATGCTTTTCTAAATCTTATCAAAATAGGAAGTTATTAAATATTTATTTGCCCAGTTACTTAAGGACGACCCCCAAACTCAGGGAGCTTCATTCTCTCAGCGACAGTCTCCGCTGCAAGCTATCATGAACAAATGATGATCTTTGAAAGCCCTGATGAGAAGCGCGACTTTTGGAGGGTCTTCTGGGACTTCGACTGAGTGATATGCAAATCGATTACTCAACAAAATACAAATTGCGAAGAAACAAATGTTACTTCCAATAGAGAAGACTTAGTTCTCTCAAGGGCTGCGGGAAACATGCCTAAATGCTCGTCGACCCCTCAGAAAGACGTTCCAAATTTCCTGGTGCGGTTCAGGAAACACGGGTAATTGTTCAAAGGAGTTCGATTCAAATAGGAATGTTCCGATAAAGGCCCTGGAAACCCAAGCCAACCAAATCTACTGCGGAAAGAGATATCAACTTTGGTACTTGTGCAGATATCTATATGGTGATGGGACGGTGATCTTGGGCACCGTGTGCAACAAATCCATCACCCTAGTGACTACGCGGGCTTTACAAAGCCGCGCGCTGACTGACTACATCAAGAACATACAGAATATAGTGCAGGCCGTTGAAATGCGCACGTCTAGCACAGTATCTCAATGATATTGTGAATACCTCGCATAGACACAGACTGCAGCATTTCTCTTTGTCCTGCATTGGAGCAGAAAGTAAGTAGAAAAGAACTTACCCAATAGATACCATTCTCCGTTCGTAATGAAGTCAGAGAGGTCACCGCCTTCCTCCGAGTTGAGTATGAGGTCAAGCTGAAACAAAAGCACTGGAGGGTGCATGCCTCGCCCTGCAGCGCGCCCACCGCAGCCACCAAGCGGAACGCCCCACCCGGCCCTGTCCCAACCATCTTACACCCTGACATGGAAAAACCATTTCACAGGCTAAAGCTAAATCTTGCGAAAAGCTACGTGCAACGAAACTTTTTGAACCGGTAAATATTGCTTAAAGGTTCTTTTGGTTCCGCTTGTGGCGCCCCACTCATACGTCACAAGACTACGCTCTTATTGAAACTACGCCTAACTAGGTCCGTAAGCAATTGAAGGGCTGTGGTACACGCTGAACAACGTGGGACACCTTTGCATTATAGGCAAGGAGCTAGAATCTATAGAGCATGTAATTTACAGCAAAGGCAAACTATATAAGATATCGTAAAAGTTATGTCATCTTTATTTCAGGCTACCTGCCGTGCATAGAGGGAACTAAATAAGGGTTAAGTATGGCAGCTTCACAAAGAACACTGACACGCGCGACTCAATTTAACTAAAAGAGCTATTTCTGCTTGTAATTTGCAGAGCTTCGTACGTAAGCACTTAACAGATAACTCAAAATATTAGGGCGTAAAACAATTATTACTGTAGGATGTAACGTGCAAGAATAGTTGTGAGGAGCATTATATATTATACAACTTTGTATACCATTAGAACGTGGACAAGATTTACTTGAATTATTTCGAACTAAACTTGCCAGCTATCTTACGCTCAAATAATTACAGGGTCTGAATACCAAAGAAGGACATATTTTCTCTGCGCAAAACATAGAGAGCAAACGTTTCTGATAATATCAAAGAAGACTCTCGAAGTCAAATATATCTGAGTGTTAAGCGTTTTAGTGGAATGGAGTCGTTGTAAGTTAACCGCTGAGAAGCTGCAATCCATCAAAGATTTAGCAATATACTCCGAAATTGATATAATTAGTTTTAATGCTCAGAGTGTACCATTTATCGTCAGGTTATAAGTATGTCATAAATATTGGCAGTTCGTTCACAAGGGCATAAAACTTGATAGTCTCATGCATTTATACTTGTTTTTCTTTTAACAAGCTGTGTTTAATTCTCATACTCAAACAATTTTTGATTATTAAAAATTTAACTTTATCAGACTCTACTTATAACCGCAATATATCTATTGATTTTTATTAGGTTGTTTGTAAACGTCCTATTATATGTACTATTCACGAGGTGCGAATAAATTCCGGTCACACATCAGTACTCCCACATAGCACGCATAAAGCGGTTGCTACGTGAGACTTTTATTTAGTCTCTAAGGATTTAGGGTTGAATTTCAAGAGACATAATAGGGAGAACGTTAATGCTCTACTTTGCGGGTTTTAATTAATTAAGGTTATTCGAGATTGCGGTCTGAAAGCTGTTTCTATACTTTCTCTATGCTAATGGTAACACTGTACGAAAGCATGATCACAACAATGGAACTACTCGAATTACCGTGTCATAAACAATATATGTCAGTCTGTATAAGAGTATATCGTTTAGTGTTCTCCACTTTACCTCCAGGCTTTGGAACCGTTCGCGTACCTGCGTTTTTTCTCTCTTTTTTTTTCTGGCACAAGAGCCAGTATAATTTTACAATTAGAAATGTTAATTTTCAGACAGTTGCAAAGGGGTTCGATCCTGGTGGCAGGTGGAGTGTTGACTTCAAGCGACATTAATGCATTGCTACAAAAACAACCTCAAGTCGCGTCTCTGTCGTGACTACTAAATCTACGAGGTGCAGAAGCCTCCCCACCACACACACGATGCATGCACACCGAGCCCAGGCCGCCGGCACATACGCAAACCACGGAGTCAGATAGCCAACCGTTCAGATACATGCTAATACACGGCACTGAACTTGGGGTATTAAGTGGGGCCCTGGACGTTCACACGAGTGCAGAATAGGAAGAAATAGAAGATAGATAAAACATGTCAACACAGGAAGAGAAGAGAAAGATTTCGCCTACTACATGCGGCTAACACCAGCACACTCGATCGCAGCCTGCTGGCCGCTCAACTGACGACTACGCAAGAGAGGAGGGCAAGAGGATGGGACGGAGGCCAATCGCACCGAAGGCCTTTATCTTTTGTCTTGGCCAAAGCACACGCCAGCTAGCACTATAGACACTCATCATGCCACTCACACCTAGTCGTCTCTTATTGCACTGCAAGATCTCGAGATATGCATTTTTGACGGTCCCTGAACCGCATGCTTAAACTATTCTGATCGAATGTGCATGGGAACGGACGATGATAGACTGTACCCACATTTTAAAAGTGTCGAGATTTCGTATTTCATCTTTCGTGAAACATTTGGACTGCGGCTTTAAATCAAATTCCAAAACTTGCATGCGTGGGCTTCTTCAAACGCGTGGGATACACCAGTAGTCCACATACCACGCACTAGCCATACAACACAGCTAGGTTTAGGAAAAAGCTATCTGCGGCAGAGTACGTCTCTGTCACTGAGCAGAGCACAATCCTCGGTACACTCATGCCGCTCTACAACACAAGACATTCATCATCATGCGTCTACTAACGGCACATGTCCCCCGTCCCAAAACGATAACGGTATCACTGTCGAATTTAACTTTCCTGAATGGAGTACTTGACTTACTAAGTTCGTGATAATTTCGCCAAAAAGAAAGGAGCATAAAGCTTTAATACTTAAATAAATTTGTATTTTTTGACGACAAGAAGTACATGTAATTGATGGAAATGGCATGACAGTGCGTGAATTGTGAAGCACGCGTAGTGCTGATGTGCAATGCGCTTGAGCCCCGGCATACGGGCGGCTGGCCTCAAAGAAAGGATAGGGAAGGCCGTCAACACAACAGTCTGTTGTATTGTTTGTGGTGCATCACGGGATAGGAAGGCTTCACTAACACTGTGCTGAAATGCATCGGCGCAGATAAGAAAATTGATTGGATTTGGCTGACTGCAAAGGACTAGTGCGCATCCTTAATCCTTAACCCGGTCCGAACACGTTGCCGATCATGGTTTTCATGCAAATCGCCCGAAAAATACCTTTCCTGTGCTTCTGCACGTAAATCTTGGATACGCAGTTTTAAGAGCACAGAATAAAAATACATATCGAAGTTGACGTTACGGACGAACTAGCTGGCAAACAAGACTTTTTCTCACAGCTTACATGAAACAAATGAAACCTAAAGTGAGCGAATATCGCACAACTGGACCTCTAAAAACAAAGAATCGATATCTGAACGCTGATGGCAAGGGCAAGCGTATATATTTTGTAGCTTAATAGTTTAAGCCTTACAAAGGAAAAGCGATTTGCAATTAACGAACATATTTTTCGACATCCCGATTTAGTTCAGCACGAGTGTTATTGAAAGTAAAAGGTAAACGGAGTATTGCGTAGTTGACAGGAGAGCTGCCCCCAATTGGTCTGCTCCATGCAAAATAGTGTTCCATATAGTCATGGTGATCCCGAGTGATGTTCCAGTGTAACATGAGTGAACGGCTGGTAAGGAAAGTCAGTGCGCACAGCACCTCCCATTAAGTGAGCGAACTTAGCGTTTTCGCATGGTACAACTTTCGTTGACGAGCAAGCAGATGCCCATCTTTAGGCAGAGGGTAAGAGGCGTCCATTTGGTAATGAGAGTACGCACATTCCTTTCCTCGGTGTGCATCGTTAAGCACGAAGTGCTTTACTGCAGTCACACCCAGCTCGGTGGCTGTCAGTCAAAATTTAATTCTCCTAACACTGTCTATCCCCAAGCAAAATTGCCTGTTATCGTCCTGACTACTCGGTCATGTTAGTGTGTCCCCTTTGTAACACAGAACAAGATTAAGTCCGCAAAGCGAGTGACAACTATGCGCACGAATTGCACCACACAAAGGTAAGGAATTAGCAAACACACATCATTCAACAAAAAAAGCTTAACACCGCTAGAGCCATGACACAAATTTTGACCACTCTCTCAACTCCATCATCTGACCAGGGAACAAACAGCACAAGCAACGCCGTTTTTTTAACGTGGAGGATTTCATAAAATCCGTGGCATTTTTCAAGGAATGCGGGTTTAATTTTTAGTTTCTTTTTATTTAGGCAAGAACAAATTTTTTTAACAGTAAGAGGAAAAAAAAACACATTTAAAAAGACAATTAGAGGCAAAAGTTTACAGGGGTGTGGGTTGTGCAAATGCACCATGATCAGGTGACTTAGTTCGAATCTGAGACATGCACTGCATTTTGATTTTTTTTTTTTTTTTTATAATTTTGTTTCCTTTAAACGACAGAGGAAGACACTGCATATCTCAAGAATCATTTTGTGCAACAGACTGTCTCACTAATACACACCGAAAGCGATTAAAATGTGGGTTGATTAAGGGAAGTAAGGTTAGTGAGTGGGACAGACAGCCAGTTGAACGGAGTGAGAGCGGCCGTTGTTTAGGTTAATAAAAAGTTGGACATGTAGCCAGTACAAGTCATGAACCATGGGCGTCTCTTCTTTTTAGCGCGAATAAAAGATTATTTGTTTAGGGGGGTAATAGATAAATATATCTTTGGATCTAAGGCTTTTTAGAAGTCTCCAGAAAAATTTGAACTCTGCGAGTTTTACTCGTAATTTCCTGTTTCCCATATTTCCCCGTTTATGAAATTTAAAACTAGCAAAATTGTGTTACTAGGCTCGTGGCTCGAAAAAAAGAAATTAGATTTAGGAACCTTTCGTCGGAGTTTTGGAAACACCCATAGCTCTGGCTAGCGCGGCTGGCGTGCGATCTAGGTGGCGTTGCTGCTACCCTCGCACACACACATATACGCTGTCTCATGCTCATGTGGGAGGAGTGTGGCCGACAAGTCATCGCCTTCCTCACTTACGGGGCTATTCAGAAGGGTCCTGATACAAATATAAATGTTCCGATATCTTATTAAAATGAAACCGGTACAAGTTTTACGAATGTAGCACGACCCTTTCAGATCTCGTCATTATTTAAATTTCTTTAAGATAAAGTTGTGAAGGTGTTTGTAAGATATGTATACCTGGCTGCCGTCATACGTCCAGCTACCAAACTTCATGTCACAGTGTTGGTCATCAAAGGGGAACCATGTAATGTCTATCTTGCATGTGCTCTTGAAGATGCCGGGTGGTACGTAGAGGCACTTGCCTGAATCTCTCACCACCACATTAGTGTGGTACGTCCCGTCGAAACCCTCATCAGCGCTTAGGGGATGGACAAACACACACATACGTTGGTTACTCTGACTACCCAATACGACAGAATATTACATAAAATTACCCGAAAGCATGCTTTCCGGTTTCCGGAGGATTAAATAATTTTCCTTTCTGCATAACGATAAACTCCTATGAGAACTACAATGTAATTCGCTGAAACAATTACCCACAACATAATACATTCCCTTAAATTTTCTTTACACTTAAACGAGTATAGCAGCAGTTACTTACACGCTGTGTGTATAAGACCATTACTTGCGTGCCGCTTAGCCAAGCACTGAAACGTTTTAAACTATTGGATGATCAAGGTTTGAATGTTAGTTTGATAGGGCAAATTGCATACCCTCGACAGTCTAGGTCCTCAAGAAAAAGTTGCTACCAACGTCTATATATTCGAGAAAAGGCGGTGTGTACTCAGAGACGTACGACAAGATTCATACGATTCATAAGTTTAATGAGGAAATTATTTCGAACCGGAAAGCATATTTCCTGGTGTTGTCTTCCTTGGCTTAGGAAGCAACTCCTTGGCATATCGTCAACGGGAAAGAGAGTGCGCCTTAGGAATGAGCAGCACAGCAACATTTAGCAAGGCTTAATCTGTGCTCCCTAGCAACGAATGAGAACTTAAAAACTGTCTACTCGGAATAATCCTGAGCACAGCATGCGACGCGCTTGGACTCCATCTATTGAAGATATCTCAAGGAGGATATTGAAAATTAAGCAATAAATTACACTATATTAACATAAGTTTGCTTCCTGATGCGGTACTGCTGGGAGGAGGGCGGGCCAGTGACGCAGCATCCCACCGTCCGTTTTTTTATTTATTTAATTAGCAAGTGCGGAGGCAAGTTGGCCCCAATCGCCACTCGGATTTCGGACGACTGCACAACAGAAGCACACAATAGGCGACGGGAGCGCGCTTCGTAAAATGAGATTAAGTTCCTCAGACGATTAGGTGGTGCAAACAAACATAAAATAACCCACAAAACAGACACATTTCCCGCCACTTCCAGCCATGAGACACTTTCATCCTTTTCAGGATAGAAATAAATGAAGTCCGAGCGACCTGTTGGGAACAAAATGCTACCGCGCAAGCAGTTTGGTTTACGCGACGTTTTTTAGTAGCAGCCCGTGGCGGCGGGCAACCACGGTTATTTAATGCGCCCCATATCTGTTTAGTTTGAGGGTTTAACGTGGTAGTCGGTCATTTTTTTTGTACAGTTAGACATCTCTACATAAAGGTGGCTGCTTATTTAGGTAGGTTGTTTTATCATGCTTTCGTACAGACTGGATTACACATGCGTTATTTAAGAAGACGTGTTCGTTTAAAAGGCGAAGCTTTGCTACAGCAGTGTATGAGAGTGAACCCTCTATCACAACTAAGCATACTACGCACTCGCCCTTCAAGCTGGACAATTTTTAACACTGTTAGCGGAGTAGTATAAACGTCGCTATATTGTCTATAATACATGCCAATTCTGTGGCAGTAGATATCGGACTATCTCAAATCCATACTTACTAAACGAAAAAAAAATTAAACGGTTAAAGAAAGCCAGACACGACAAAAACATCGTTTGACCGACAGTTTTCAGAACGAATTTGGGTCTATGATTCACTGGCTAACAGATGCCACAGTCTTGGCTGATATTATTTCACCACTTGCAGCTACTGCAGACAAGCATTATTACGTGTTTACTTTGTTACGCTGCGATATAAAGTGCGAACGAGCCGTTGTGCGGCAGGTAGGTAGTGTTGTGACGTTGACACTTGACGCAACAGTTTAGAGAGATGACCAATCGCAGGAGACATTTCACGACAGTGACTTTGTGTAATAAGTAAAATTAATAAATAGAAAATATTCCTCGCTTTTTCTTAAATAGATGACAAATACGTCTACTTGATTTTAATTGGAATGTACATACGAAGATAAACTAAAAAAGTAAAAGCAGGCTTGGGTGTACAAATCACACAATCAATAAATAGAATGAGGTGATTTTTTTAAATTTATTTTTTTATTTTTTTAGTGTGTTAGAAAATGTAAATAGTTTGCACACTGCTTTCTACCGTTCCAACCAGAATCAAGAAATGAACTCACTGCGTGTGGCCTCCCGTTATATTTTTATTCTCGAGCAAGTGGGGCGCTCGACAGCGGTGGTTAGTTAGAGATTGCTTTTAGCAGACGGTCTTAGGAATGGCCGAACCGGACGCTATCCCCACAGCATATTTACAGATACAACAAAGGCACATAGAGAACCACAACCGAAGACATAAATTCTGAAGAACCTTTTCAAAACGAAGTCAGGTGTGTAAATGCCCAAATAAGGAAGACTGTGAATTGAGTTAGCACAGGCAAAAGTGCGCTAACCCTGTTCACAACCCCCACAGTGGCAGCTACATCTAGAGGTAGTGTTTACGAACATTCTTAAAACATACTGGCATACTGGCATAAGATACAAAAATTCATATTTCCTTTATCACATGACAATCGCATAAAGTAAAGTAACGAGACGAGATTTCTTCAAGCCAATGAATGTGATTCTAACGTCATAAAAAAAGATCTTTTAAACTTGGAGCTATGAAGTAAAGCCATGAGGCGTACTTTTGCCCTTTTAAATTTAGTGCAGTATCTTATCTTTATGCCCTCAAACTTAAGAATGACGTAATAAGGTGACCAACCAGTGAAAGTTAATTTACCTCTGATTTAGAATAGAAGTATTCCATTTAAAAAAAATCCCTATTATAATTAAAAACAGATGTAATATAACTTTCACTAAATAGAAAGCGGCGAATTACCTGTTATACATTAAAACATCCGGTCTCCAGATCTTATTTGGTGTGATGCGAAGGTCCTTGACGTTGCCGTATTCTGAATGGTTCCATCTCAAGTTGTAGTCCGTCCATTCCTATAAAAGTAAGTTGACATTAATTTCTCAAAGAAAATGATGAAAAACCTGCTGCAACGCACATTAATGGTGCCGCAAAATTTGACACTAGATATGAAGTTTTATTATATTGCCAGAAGGAAAACAGTAAAATATTTCAAATTTTCATTTTACCTTATTTGTCATTGTAAAAATAGGTTTGAAAGAAAAAAAAACGGTACTTTTCAAAACAAATTATATTTTATACTTATATAATTCGATAAAATTTTAAAACTTCTCAATAACTCGAAGCACGCACGGCATGGCGACCGCTATGCAGCCAAGACTGTCTAAAAATTAGATTGCTTTTAGTCTTGTAAAAATCATAAATGCATTCCATTTGGCAAAACCAGAATTTTGAGAAGACATAAGTTCATGATCACAATGTGTCTCCTGCAAAATCCAGGAAGTATGAAATGCACTAGGCCTTGGAGTGATCGCTGCGTGCTTCGAGTTAATTCCGACCACGTTTGCAGTCAGATAAGTAAAACAGCGCATTTACTTGCATGCTGATACCAAAATTATATGATGGTACACACATATTTTAAAGTCTTAATGTCTCAAAAAATAAAACAACGACCAGACAATACTGTTAATGGTCCGTCATTAGCACAAACAACTAAATGCATTCCACAAACCAAAAACAAAACTATGAGCTAGACTGGCTAGACAACATTCAAATATTGTACAAGACATGCAAACGCTTTAATTATTGAGGCTAGACTACATAATTGTCTACCACAATGGGAAAATGTGCCTCTTAAATGTATTCAAGACTGTTATAGAATTGGTTAAAAATGGTTACGAACACAGAAAAAATTCTGTGGAGAGCACGAGTAATCTCAAGATTTAGAAAAGAGGCATATTTTACAAGCGGCCACAAGCTCAGTTACAGTGGGGAATGAGCACTGAACAACTCCTTTGTGCATGCAAGCAATACATCTATGTTTTAATGGCTGAGTAAGGTTGTTTAATTGGTTTTGGAGTTTAAGAAAAATCCCATTTAGAGAAAGTTATTTATTCAAAAGTGTGTAATATTGGTTAGTTAAAACTTGTTTTAGAAAGGTTTTTAAAGAGTGCTGCTGGAATCAGCGGTTCTGCAAGCTGCTGACATCAGCATATTTAATACTTCTGAGCAGCGGTGACTACAGGAGAAAGTATTCTTCGGGAGAACGCAATATCAAGTTTTACACCGTTAAACATCTGATCAACATCTTACAATATAGCTGTTTCGTGGCTATGCATTTCGTACTTATACAGAGGCTGCTTCTGAAAGCCAGTTCTCGGGAGGAAAAATTTATGGATTAAAAAAAAATCCAAGATCGGATCATATAGACTGATTGACGTCATCCGTGTAAATTAAAACTTGAACGAGCAACAAGTAAAATATTAAATGTCCAAACACGAGGAAATGACAACTCAAACAATATTTCAGAAAAGGTGAAAGCACTGGAAGTTGAAAGTATATGGCAAAGCAAATCTCTCATTTCGCCATTAAGATAAAGAAAGACGTAAAACGGAGAAGGCAATGCTCCGACGTCATCAGCAAGAATATGAGAGAAGAGGGAGAGGGACGACAAGAAAAAGGCAGGTAGAAAGGATGGGGATAAAGAAGATATTTCCTTTATCTTTTATCCTGTCCTTGCTTTTCTGAAATACCCCTGATTCAGGGAGATAAGCAGCTCAGTTTTAGATCTGGCGTTATTTAAGTTTCCACTGAGGACTTAATTTAACGCTATTTATTTAGACACACACACACACGGCAGTAGATTGTCTGTACTCCTAATACAAAGCACTCAGAACTCCAACGAGGTTCGATAGACACAATCTATAGTTGTGAACGTGACCGAAAATGTTTCGTTTGGAAAAAAAAGGACAAGAAGAACGATGGACTGTTAATTTATTTGAACCAGACCTATTCTTCTATTAGAGAGAATGCAAATACTACGATGAATTTAGAAGGGATAATAATTATCATAAGTAAAGATATAGCATCAAGAATAAGTAATATACACATGAAGATTGCGTTCACGAACAGAAGATACTCTCCAGGCCCTGAAAACGTTTGATGTTATGAAACGTATGCAGTCTCTATCAGAACTCACCGCTCTCCCTACGTCAAGATCCTGAAATACCGCTTAGAATTTTGCTTGCTGTGCGATGAAAAAGGTGGGTAGAATTAATTTGGATATATTGACAGGAAATATATGAATAGATGTCAAGAAGCGATAGAAGGTTACAGTTTTACAGTTTGGAAAAATGAGGTTAGGGTAACATGGACCGAAATGTTTCTAGCTTCTGTATAGAGAAACATCTTTGTGAATAATATTATCAAGAAATGTACCTATGTAAAGAGTCATTGGTAGATGCGATAGTTTTACTTCACTTGGGACATTAAGGGGTTTTATTATTGGTTTTCTGTGGGTTTTTTTTCTTCTGATTTTTGGTTTTCCCTTTCGTTGAATATTATTTTTATTATATGGTGTGCGTGTTTTGAACAGTGTAACCTCTACAAGGCTCTGCTGGAGAAACACGTAAGCTTATGAGGGGTGGCTTTAGTAAAGCTCTGCATTGAGTGAGCCTCAGACACTATTGATAATGCTTGACTTGGATTAAGAAAACCAGGCCACAAAGTTGATCACCGGCCGGAGCCGTCACCTTGGGAGGTCTTTACACCAGGGTACAAGCAAAAGACATCTTTTACAGGAAAGGCAGTAAGTAGACTAAATTGAAAGTCTCTTGACATGGGGGTTAAGATAGTGACGAATCTCGCTCGCTGCAGAGCTTTCGCACAATATCATAGTCAGAAACTTTTTAAAAGCAATACAACAGGCCAGTAAGTATTTTGCAGGAATGACGTTTACAAAGCAGCCGACGTGTTCCACCACGAGTCCCAGGTAAAAACATACTATTTTTGTGTAAAATGTGTTATATCAAACCTACACGCTAAAAAGCTTGGAGAAGATTGTGTGACCGTAGAGCTCGTGCCTGTAAAATGCCTAAGAGTATGGCACCCACAAACGTTAACGGGAAAATTGTCTGCACTAGTAACTAAATCTTATAGCAATTTAACCCTGGATTTGAATAATAGGCGGCACGGAGCCCCGGTGTAAGCTGCTCGGGTACATAGTATATACAGGTGACAAACCGGTATGTTGAGAAAAGATAGTGTATAAAGATCTACATACAAGGTTCTACAATTCGCAAAATACATTGTACGAGAGTACAAAAGAAACAATATAGTATATGCGTCTGCCGTGTGTGCCAAGATTTGTTTTATCATTTCGTTTTTACGTTTAATACAACTTACCAACGAAAGCCAAATATTTGTAATAAGGAGTTGGTTCTTCTCATCCTATTCGTCAGACACAACAAAAAAAGAACGGAAAAACATTGGCCGTTAGTTTAATCAACACAGTGAACGGACAACATGCAGCGCGGGGGAGGGTATGGAGAGCGGCTAGGGCGAGCCGAAGACAACGCGGGTAAAGAAGCCATGCCAATCCGCTCGCCCTGGCTCGCCCTTAAGGAGACACTCATCATTCGTTTACTAGCTGAAATGCAGTAACCATGCCTGCCAGAGTGATGAGTGTGGTGAAGGAAGCGCACGGTTTGAAAGAAAAGCTAATAGCCAGGGCCTGGCTACTTGCATGACTTTCAACCCGTTACTGGCAACAGCTCTCCGCAAAACCAAGAATGTGCCATAATATACTGTTTAGAACATGCACTTTTGAAAAGCACTGATCAGCCCTGCACTGATTTTGTCCTGGTGGTTTGCGGAGAAGGTGGATCGGGAAAGGTAAGAAGCGAAAAAAGAGGAAAGTCTGTGGGAGAATAAAAGTTGCAGCAGTGCATTATAACAGTTTCCTGTTCATTCGCTTCTTGCCAAGGAAGAGGTGAGAAACGCGACATGAGCAGACATGACAATTTGACATGAATACACACACTAGCCACCATTCCCTTGGTCACAGACCGAGGACTTACCAAATTCAACCAAGCGTTGGTTGTCAGAATTTGATCCTTTTCATTCTAGAAAGTGCAAGTGAAACGCGAAATATGAGATTAAAAGTCAAGGAACAAAATGATTCCCAAACTGTAAGATTCTAGCTGGAAAAAACATATGGATTCACCTATGATAGGTAAAATTACTTTATACTTTAACTACTGTATTGTCAAGGTTAAAAGGCTCTCAAGAAAAACACTTCGAGTATCAAATATATTTTTAAAGAGCTCCAAAAGAGGTTGAATGCAATATTTACAAGTAGTAAATTAGTTTACTTTCTCATAATAAAACTTCAGAATCTTATCTCTTATGACTACCAAAAATCGTACACTGTTAAGACCAGCGTCAGGTAGCAATACTTCCTCGACACTTCAAATAAGATGTCAGCTGTCTCATGCCCAAATATACTGAGTAGATGCTTAAGAACGCATTTTTGAAAAAAAAGATATATGAAACATGTTTTTAGCTGTCAAACTAATTCAAACGACAAAATTGGCGGCTTTTCCAGATTGGAAACGGAATAAGTGGCTAAGAAAAGTTAGTTACTCTGTCACAACGGATCTGTAATAGTTTTTAGGTCGCTGCTGAATTTGACACTATAAACATAGTCTTCGAACACTCCTCTGGAAAAGAAAGGTTACGAGTCGTGTTTGCGCACCGAGACTGACACATACCACATCGATAATCTGCTGGAGTGTAAGCCCGAACTTGATCTCCAGAGGTTCCGACTCGTTCGCCACCGGTCGCTCCAGGACGTTGTAGTCATCCAGCAGGTCTTCAAGCAACCGTTTCTCGTGCGGCCCCTGCATGGTCCCTGCAACAGGAAAGAAAGAATGTTTCAGATACAGAGAGCCAGCTTTCGACAGGACGTGCCGGACATCTCAGTGTAGTAGCAAAGCTGTCTGAAAACGCTCGGACACCATATATGTTACCTGCAAGGGACTCTCGAAAAAAACAACTTCAGCATAAACTGCTCTGGGGTTTTGTTCTATACAGTGCCATCCGTTTGCTACACTGTAAAAAAATGTTCTTAAATTTAAGAGCAAAAATTGTCTGAAATTTAAAAACATTTTCACTTGTTCTTAAATTTAATAACAATTTATGATATTTTAGAAAATTTTCTTTCTTTTAGTATGAAAATCTTCACAGAGTTTCCTGATTTTTATCAAGGGTCATGAGATTCCATAGCAGAAGAGCTTTCTTAAAAAAAAAAGTTAACCATCGGCTAGTAATAATTGGTTTAATTTCAACGCGCGGTGGGCGGTGGGTCCCCATTCTGTCCCCTTGGTTGGGTACGGCAACGTCCTCCCCGTTTAGGTAAGAAGATATTTATCATGTCGCTACTGCATTTTTATGAAAGCGACTTCGGAGACGAAAGCGCTTAGGTACAGATCTTCAATGATTTGCACCGATAGGACAAGATGTGAGATACTATTTGTCGCGTCTATTCTGTTGAAAGATTTCTTCGAATTTCCAAACTTTAGGAGACTTCTACGACAAGACCACATGAATTATCAAACAGTTTTATTAATTTTATTAAGAACTAGCACACCATGACTTTTCTAACAATTTTATTAATTGTGCGAAAAGATCTGTTCTTAAATTTAAGAGCAAATTTGTTCTGTAAATTGCTTCAAAACACGTGTTCTTAAATTTAAGATGGATGTTTTTTTTTTGCAGTGTACAACCATGACTCAGAGAAAGTGTGTGAGAGAGGGGAGAGAATGGAAGAGCAGAGGAGGGGGCATAGGCGCGGCCGAGTCGTCTGCTTATTCGACCTTCAGTCGTCGCCCGCCTCCCAACCTAGTCTGGCACGTGGTTTCGGCGCTACTGACGCCGCCGCCGATAGCGAGCTGCTCACCAGGTTCCAACCAGCTCGTAAGTCTGCGCAACGTCGGTAGAGTTGTGATTCATCCATTTATTGATAACTGAGAGACACAAAGCACCGCGCAGGGCAAAGTACCTGCTGCGGTGTGTCCTGGCACACAACTAACATCTCACAGTTCGTAAAGAGTGTATGTCGCAGAGAAAGGGCTAATGATTTGTGGCTGATTCGTGCTTGCTGGTCGCATTTTGCCATCGAAAGACACAAAGGTAGGTTCGTCTCAGGTTGGTCCTCCCACGGATCAAGGTGGTCCAGTCGCTAACTAAGGAGCGCCCCGCGCGATGAAAAATTGGTTCGCCTGAGAGACGATGCCGACGCGGGAGCCTGACCGCCGACCTGCCCCGCTCCACCCGCTCACACTGCCGGATGATGCGATAATGGATTAAGTCCGGGCGATTAGCTCTTTTCCAATCGACGGGGCACGGAAAGGACGCGCAGTCACGGGCCGCCGCGCCCACCGCGCCACACACCACCATCACTGGGGTTTTCGGACACCACCACGACCACCACCACGCCAGCTTTTTAAGTATCTGCAACAGCCCTTGTCCTTTTTTTCCAGATGAGGCGGCTGTCTGTCTTCTCTGCCCCTTTCCAGCCACCCTCTCTCTTCTTCTCTATCTCTCTTTCCGTCTCTCTCTCCCTCAGTTTGTCTTTCCCACTCTCCTAAACAAACCGCCCTGCCACAGCAAGTCCCTTTCCCACCACTGGCGGGAGTTGCAAAGTCGGCTCAGCCCAACTTAAGGCGCGGCTTTCCCTCCTCCCTCCCCGCCTGCAGCTCGTCGACAGGGAGGACTACGACTAAAGTATCACAGAAGTCAGTGAGGAACAGTGACGCCGTGCACCAGCGAGTACGCCGCCGAGTCTATCGTTTTTGTAATGTTTGTTGTTGTTGTTGTTGTTGTTGTTGTTGTTGTTGTTGTTTTCATCAGAGAGCAATTAAGCCTTAAACGTGATTGACCAACATGTCTGTTTCAGAAGCATGTCGGCCGCCCAGCAGCACGGGGAGGGTGAGGGATTTTCCCTGCGGTGGCAGCGGCCACGCCTGCCAGCCGCACCCGAGGGACCCGAGGTGTGGGGCCACCACCAGGACGGCGCGGGCGGGCGCTACCGCGTCCAGGAGGCGACCGCGGACCTGCACGAAGCCTTGCTGCGGTTCTACGCCGCGGAGTTCTTTCACGACGAGCCCGTCTCCAGGGACCTAGGGCTGGCCGCCGACGAGGTACAACTACACGCTTCAGAGACTGGGTGTGCCAAAAATGTATCTCAATTTCGGCGGAGCGGTGACTGGCTGCGAAAACACGCGTGAAAAAGAGATAAAAATCGTCGCGTCCTAGCCTGCGCCGCCGCATGGAACGCAGAATAGGCAAGCTGGAGGTCGGGGTCAGTCAGTGCGAGCCACCGCCGCGGGGCGCGGGGGGGGGCGCGCGCAGACGCTCGGACAGATAGGCGAGCGGACGAGGCGGCTGGGGCCTGGGGCCGCGGCCGGGAGGCGCCGACGAGTCTCTGAGAGCGCGGGGTATTCCCCTGGCGCCATGCAGCGAAGCACCACCCGGTCCCGGGCCCGGCCCACCGCCACGACAGGTGTGTCGCGTAATCCCGACACTTTTTCAGCCCTCTGCCCCATTCTCGGTCCACCACCCTCTTTCTCTCTCTCTCTCTCTCTCTCTCTCTCTCTCTCTCTCTCTCCTCTGCCACCCTTCTCCATCCCTCACTCCACCACCGCGCGCTCGAACTCGCGTTGCCGCCCGCCCCGCAGGGAGCGCAAGGGGAAAGGAGAGGGGAGGGGGGGGGGACTTTAGAGGCGGTGGAGGGCGGGGATAGCGGGGCAAACTGCGGCTCGGATGAATAATTCCCGGACCTGGGGTCTCTAGCGCCGCGCCATGCCGCGCTGTGTGTGACGCGGAGGTGAGGGTGCGGGAGGAAAAAGGGGGCAGGAGGGGGAGGGGGGGGGGCAATCTCGTCTGACAGCAGGGCTACGACTGGCCTTCTCCGCTTTAGCCAGCTCCGCGACGCGCCCCATACGTACTGAAGAAGCCCGCACCGCCCCAACCGGAAAAAAAAATAGAGGAAGACCAGAGGCAAAAAAAAAAAAGAGGGCTAAAAGTTTGTTGTGTTTCCGGACTGCGCCTGCTGCAGGTCTCGGCCGCAGAGTACAGCTTCATGGCGGCCGCCAGCCTGCGCCAAGGGGCCAGCCTCGTCGTGCTGGAGGAGCGGCCGGAAGGCGCAGCGCTCGCAGCGGAACCGGAAATAGTGGGCGGTATGATTCTTCCGGTGCTGTCGATACACGAGGAGCTACCCGAGGTAAGTGCGGAGGCGCCCCGGCCCGGAGTAGGAGGCGGACGACGACGAGGAAGCTAAAACCATTTCCGGATCCTTTCCGCCCACCCCCTTTTCCCTCTGGCCGCGGCGCCGCCCCATTTCTCTTCCCCTTCCACCCTCTCCCCCCCCCCCTCTCTCTCCCACTGCCGCCTCGCATACATTCAAATGTACTCTTCGCGCGACATAAGCCCACACGGTCCTCATTACAACTTGGGCAATTCAATTAATTTGCACTTGACACCCCAACCCCCCACCCTCTCTCCTTCTCTCCGGCGCTAGTGTGCTACACCACGTCAGGCTACGCTGTCGAGCTCCGGTTCGCACCTAAGCCAGCCCCCGCCCTGCGCCCCCGCGCCTCTCAAAGAGCCCAGTCGGTCCGAAGTATTGGCAAGGAGGATTTCTTCCCGCAACGCTTTGTTAACCCCGAGGGCCATAACTCAAGCGGGAGTATCCCTTCAAACGCGACATAGCGGCAGGAAGCCCGGGCTCCGGGCCGACGGACGTGGCCCATGTAATCTACTTTTGAGTTGTTCCCTGCCGCTCGGAACGGCTCGGCGGGGCGAGGGCGTGCTAGCACATGGTAGCAGCAATGATTGCGGCAGCCCCTGTCCGTACCGAAAAGCCCCGAACAGGACGCCGTAGACAGCAGCTGCCCACACAAATATAAATACAGTGTTAGAAATTTTGACGTAAATTAACGAAAAAAAAAAAAGCCCCCAATTTTTAAAGCAGCAGCAGTCATTCCGGAACGATTTGGTCGTCACTTTACGATAGGAAAATAATTTCTCTAAGACATTTTCATAAAATTTTTAACACTGAAGGCTTAAAAAGTTAGTAAAGTGTGACCGTTTTAGTCGTTTATTTTCGACAAGCGTCATAACTGTACGACCAAAATTGTGTATATTAACGACCAAAGTCGCACATATACCTAGGCTGTGACTTTGTGACTTAAGTCATAAAATTGCGAACGAAGTTGCAGTTGCTTGGAGATCCTACGCCAGAAATTTACGATCGGTCGCGTAAGTTTTAGATCGAAGTCGTAAATTTACGACTTGATTTGTTTTAAAATGAACTGTCTCGTCGCTATCAAAATTAGCGATCAATTCGTCGTTTACGAGTGACAAAAGTCGTAACTAGAAAGTGCTGATTAAAACCTACATATTTTAGTTCTCGAAAATGTCGTAAATTTATACAACGATTTTTTAATAGGGGTTTTAGACTCTCCCAGAAGGCGGTAAAAAGGGGAACAACAGTTTGTTTTTTTTTCATTTAATTAAATTGAGTTTTTAAAAGTCAAAATGATGAAGAAACTGCCCCTCTCTCCCTCCGCCTCTAGATGCAGGGCCGCGTGGTGCGCATCATGATGGGGCTGAACCTCGCGCTGCGCGGCTCGGGGCCCCACTGCGACCCGCTGGCCCCGACGAGGACGCCGCCCCTGCAGCACTACGCCTGCGACCTGGGGCTGTGGGTGCGCCGCGACCGGCGCGGCCGCGGTCTGGGATCCGCCATCCTGGCCGCCGTGCCCACCGTCTGCGCCACCCTCGGCATCCCGCACTTCAGCACGCTCTTCACCAGCGCGCAGAGCCAGAGGCTCGCGACCAAAGCCGGCTTCAAGGTGAGCAGAGAAAAGCGTGGCGAGAGTCGATGGGGAAAGAACTCTGAATTTGAGTGCACAAATTTTTGTGAATTTTCGAGTTTTTGTGAATTTTTGATTAAATTTTGCTGGAATTTTACGAATTTTTTTGAGATTTTAAATTTTTTTCCAGAATTTCTCTGAATTTTTTTCTAAATTACGAGGTGTACAAAAATTTTAGAGTTGTTTCCCCCTCGGGAAGAGTGATGCGATTTGCTGAACATTATGCGCTCTTTCTTTGCGGCATGCCCGTGGCCTCCTTTTGAGAAATGCCAAGTTTTTGGTCTATTTTAATTTTAAATATCTTTTTTTGGCACTCTTGCCCTGGAGATAGACGAACTTTGGCATTGAAAGTGGCGAAAAGTTGTCATTGTCAGAAAAAAAAAGCCCTCGGCATTCAAAGGGAGCACCAAAATTTTTGCAATATATTTTTCACTGGTTACTTCGCTTGAAAAATGTACACGTACTAAATAGTTACGAATACAAAGTTTATGTGAGAAGAGAGGAGGGGGAGGAGCAGTGTTAAGTCTGGTCTTGACGCGGCGCGGTGTCTCGCCTTTCCGCGTCTTAAAATCTCTTAACCCGTCCGGTCTCCCCTCGAGCGAACTTGCCCGCCGCGGCCGGCGAGGATAGCGGAGGGAGACTGGGGCGGTCTGGCGCGCGGCGGGCGCCGGGAAAGTAGCGACATCTCGAATGCCGGGGATGAATTAAGCACGCGGTGAATAATCAAACCAGATTGCGGGGCAAGTGGAAGGGGGTGAGCGGGGAGAGCGATTCTGAATCAACGCCACCTCCCCCACTCCTTCCATTAGCGGCAAATGATCACTCTCCACTTCCACCATTCATATTTCAGTGCAGGTAGATCAGCAGTACCCCCTCCCGCAACGGCACCTCTCTCACCCCCTCCCCTCACTGACACCCCCACCCCCACCCCAAGCCCACGCGAAAAGCGTCTCTTTCGCCGCCGAATACTACCGCGAGGCTTGGGGGTTTGTTCCTCGCACCCACCGCTTATTGCCCCGCATATGCCGACGCCGACAGACCAACTGGTGGGAATTGAGGGCCGCGGAGAGAGCGTCGTGGCTTCATAGGGGTGAGGCTGGGCGGTGGGGCAGGATGGGGCGGAATGCGGCCGGGTAGGGTGGGGTGGGACGGGGCGTACACGGTAAAAAAAAAAGTTTCTTGAATTTCAAGACCAGGTCTTAGATCTTATGGAAAACACCAATGGGATCCGGGACCGAGTCTTGAAATTTAAGAAACTTTTTTTTTACCGAGTAGCAGCGGGACCGGGTGAGCAGGCTCCGTACGTACAGGCGCGGATTAAGCTCCGACTGAAAAGGGGCATCCCAGGTTGCCTACATACAGGGGTTTGTCGCGCTTTTTGCCGACTTTCCAGGCGACTATCTAGTGACCGAAAAGGGGGGGGGGAGGGGGGGTGATCGCCGCCTCCGCCCTCCCCCTTAATCCGCGCCTGGCTCCGTAAGTCCATACCCGGCGCACGACATCTGCCTCAGCAAGGGGGCGCGGATTCGGATTACTTCTTTATAACTGCATCACGGAACCAAAAGAGGGGCAGCTCCTTCGCGCTACAGTGGATTTCCGAGACCGAGTCGAGAGGGGCAGAGCAGAGCAGGCTGAGCTCCGTAAGACTAAACGATTGTAAAAAAAAAAAAAAAAAAAAAAAAAAAAAGGGACATGAATTTTCTCGAGCATAAAGCAAGTGTAAGATAAGATAAAAAGGTGGAGAGGTCCACTTTCTTCGCGTTGTTGCTTTAGAGAATGTAGTTTTCACAGCTAACCCATATAACCGCGTATACGGTTTTCGATGGGCACTAACTCACGAACGGCATTGCTCTAGCAGCAGCGGGCCTTATAAGGGAGTACTCGCCCAGCACCGTGTAGGCCGAGGTCAACCGTCTGCAGCCTCCGGGGAGATTTACAAATGACTTGGACTCGAGTTCAAACGCTCGGATCGATCAACGTCTCCACTTACTTCTCCGTCTTACCTTCGGGAAAGGGTTGGGTTGGGTGCAGCGGCATGACAAAACCGGAGAGGTTTGGGGAGGCGATGCGGGGACGGGAGCAGCGGAGGCCGCGGGTCATAAGCGTAACGCAGGGGGAAACAGGGGGCGAAGGGGTGGGGGGAGAGACGAGAAAAAGAGCGAAAGAAAGCAGGCGAGCGCTAAAATGCACATAATCCCCGTGTTGCCAGAGATGTTTGTTTGTGTCTGTGCGGATGAGCACGTGAGCAAGAGGCAGGGAGAAGAGAGCGCTCTCCCGGGGGGAGGAGGGGGGGGGGGGGAGCGAAAGAGAAGAGAGAACAGTTGCGCTGGTGGTGAAAAAGTGAAACAAAGAGTGCAGTGCGGGTCGCTCTCTTTTCCTCTCTCTGAGAGACTAGAGCTCAAAGAGCCTGCCGGTCTGGTAGAGCAGACGGCAGGCAGCAGACGACACGGATGGAGAGCTTTGGAATAACTTTGCCAGCGGGATCTTGCCGATACAAATCAAACAAACAAACAAAACACGAGCATCACACGAAGTTTGCAGAAGGAGGCCATTCTCTCCGACTTGGAAAAGAATTATCAATCATACGGCCGTTATTAAATAATTCCAGCAAACGACAGCTTTTTCCCCAAGGAAAACAAACACGTTTTTTATTGCTTTTTGTCAGGACAGATATTTCTTTTATGATGCACAAATCACGAAAGTCACACACCGACTGACTGTGTGTATATATATATGTTTCCGTAACTTTCCCGTCGTGATTGTCTTCGTCGAGGTTTTCATCTCCGACACGACGGAGGCAACGCACCCTTCCCCTCAGGCTCGAAAGAACTCTCCCGGACAGGCACCCCCCGCCACTCGATTGTCATCAGGAGGCTATTTGAGCTTGGTGATCAAAAATTGATGACAACGTGCCTCGCGCGTGAGCACAGGGTGGGATGATTCGGGTATGGGAGGTGCCATGGAGAGAGGGGGTTGGGGTGGGCGGCGGGGCAGCAGAGTGCAGTGGTGGTGGCCATTCGTTGTCAACAGACCAGACAGCGTTTGTGTTGGACTCCTAGGGGCATTTGTCGGGGGAAAAGGAGAGGGAAAGGGGGGGGGGGGGAGAAAGGGAGAGGACAGGAGAAGGGAGGGAATGATGGTGCGGGAGGATAGGATAGTTTGGCGGGCCGCAGCGCGCCGCGCAGCCATTGTGCTCCAGCACACCTATCATTCTCTCTCTCTCTCTCTCTCTCTCTCTCTCTCTCTCTCTCTCTGTGTATGTCGGTCTGTCTCTCTCTGACACGCTCTTCACTCGCCCCCGCACCCCCGACAACTTGACGGATATGCAAACAAGCTGATGCTGAGGTCCGCAGGCGGACCAAAGCCGCCAGCGAGTGAGACCGTGATGGCCGAGGTCGAGACGGCAGCTCTCTGCACCGCACGCACGCGACCCCATGCCACCATCCCCCCTTCTCTCTCTCTCTCTCTTTCTCTCTCTCTCTGGTTCTCCGGGTGAAGGGCGAGAGGTGCAATAATATACACGCCTGTGCGACTTTTCGATTAACGTAACGGGGTTACTTTGGTAACCGTTGGTAACCGACGACTATTTTGAGAAGACGATTTCAGTTGTAATACAAAATCAGAAATCAATTTTATTTCTCACTTTTCAAAAATGTTATTTTTGTTTTTCGCTTTTAAACTAGCTGGAAGTCGTGAATAAAATTAGATACCAGTAATTGTCCATTTTCGATTTCTAGCGGTTTTACTTTTCTTTTTTTTTCTCTCTTCTTTTTGGGTGGGGGTCTTAAGGAATTTTTAAACCCAGTCCGCGCACTCAGGTGTTAACACTGAATGTACTCTTTTCGGAGATCTTTCAGTTTCCAATGTTTTTTCTATTTTGGATTTTTATTTTTGATTCCGAATCATCAAACTGATACTCTCTTCAATTTACATAATTTAAGGAAACCTCGATTGCGATTAACTTAAACCATAAATCACATCGGCCTACAGTAATATAACCGAGCCGATGCCTGCCCGTCCTCGCGCGCGGCGGAAGCGCAGGTGTGTCTCCCGCGGGCCCGTGCGTCACCCACACCCCTTTCATCCCTCTGCTACCCCCCCCCCCCCTTTCCTCCTTTCCCCTTTACCTTCACCTCTCAGGACTTCAATTTTTCCTCGGTCGGCGGCGGCGCATGGGCTCCATCATTTACTGCGCTTCTCTCCAAGACAAACACGGCTGCGCCCCGCCCCGCACCTCGGACCCTTCAACTCCCGGCGGCGCGCGGCCGCCCGCTTTGAACCCGGCAGCATTTTGCTCCTTTTTTTTCCCCACCTTCTCCTTTCCCTCCCTCCCTCTCCTCCAGCGGGCGCCTGTCCACAAGACCCTCTCCCCGCCTCGCTTCCTTTCCTCCAGCCTTATCATTTGTCGGGGTAATTTGCCCCCGCCGCCCGCCCAGCAGCCACCCTTCCCCCCTACTTTTAGCAGGCCCCTATTTTTACCAGCCTTTCACTTTCGGTCGTCTCATTTAGGTAATCTGAATTTTAATCACCGCCGCCCTCGCGAGGTGACAAAAAAAAAAGAAGAAAGTTGACGATAATTGCAGACGCTTTCCGAGTCGAGCCTTCATTTGCGCGAGTGCATCATTTTATTAATAAGAAGATAAGAGATTTTTTCCTTGAATACTTTTAAATGTTATGCCCAGTAAGGGCGTGGTTCGGTTTTTGTTCTGAGTGTGTGCGTCCTACAGAGAGCTCGAGCAAGCGTTGGACGTCTGGGATCTCGGCAGGGCGCCGTGCGGGTTGGCAACAGGACGACAGGAGTGCGCCGCCGTTGCCTACCTCCGAGGCGCTCTCGGCCTCAGATTAACTTTCCGGTCTTAGTTCTTAATTCTGGCGATGTTGCAGGAGCTGACCAGGCTGCCGTACGCGGACGTGATGGACGAGGAGGGACGGCCTGCCTTCTCCGCTCAAATGCCCGAGACACACTGCGCGCTCATGGGCACCGATATTGACATTAAATAAGTCGTCTCAACAAAATTGTGACTTTTTCTTTTTTTCTTTTTACAGATGTTTTGTAAGACGAATTTATTTTTGTACATTATGATTTATCTGTAATAGTCTGTATTTACGTGCCGCACAATTCTCCCCGCTCCTACTGCTCTCTAACTGCCCATACACGCCCCTGAGTACTATACTGCTCTCTTGTCAAGCTTTTGCGCCTCTCTCTCACTCTCTCTCTCCATCTCTGTTTCCTCCCGGCCCACCGCCCTATATCCCCTTCCTCTCGGTAAGACTATCGTCGCGAGGGTTATCTTCCATTCCACCCCTCTCCACTGTCCCCGCGCGTCCCACCCCCCGACGCATATGTTCGGCCAGACATATGCGCGAACCGCTCTTCCCTTCCGACCACCTATATCTCCCCGCTCCACTGAGCCGGAAATGAGTTAACCAGAGAGTGAGGATCACAGCGCGATCGCCCCACCGCACCTCTCTCATCTCCAATTTTCAAATCCCTTCTATATCCCTTATCCCCTTTCAGTAATTTTCGCCGCAATGGTATTTGTTGGGTCTGAAAATGTTCGTAGCCTGATGGGGATATGAGCATACAGTCGTGAATAAAAATATCATACTTTGAGAGAGAGAGAGAGAGAGAGAGAGAGAGAGAGAGAGAGAGAGAGAGAGAGAGAGAGAGAGAGAGAGAGAGAGAGTCATTTTAGCACCTGCGTATTCTTAGTTTGAGCTACGCGAGGCAAATTTCAGGCAGTGCATTATGTTGTCGAGGTTGGAATTGAGCGGTTCCAAAAGATGTGGTGTAGGTAACGAGGACGGGAAACGGGAGCAGCGCAGCGTGCATGATCTGCACCCACAGTAACGGAGCGCTTTGCAATCACCATTATGCACCACGCGTACAGTAACGTTCATACATTCATTATTCAAACCCCTTTTCCTCCTTTTTTCCCCCACTGGCGTTTTCCCTTATTTTGCTCTCCGTCGTCGGCACTCTGGCTCAGCTCGGTTATTGTGACAGGTGGACACTGGACACGGAAAACGGTTTTCAAATTCTATTGAGCTGGAAGGAAATTATTTACATTCAGTGCATGGAAGCGTGGCCGCTTGCGGATGGGTTTCGGCTCGGCTCGCGTTGCGATCCGCCCGGACCGGACGGACCCGTTCACTCTATTCGCGATGCGAGCTCAAAAAGGCGGCACTGTGGAAAATAGTGGTAGGTTTACGAGAAAATTTCCCATACAGTGGGATTAGTAAAATTACAAATAGTTAAATTGCAAGCACTTCGTCAATTGCCCCATGGAGGCGAAAATTAAATTGGATGTTCGCCACAGATGGCTGCGGGAACGGGGCAGCCATGACCCCTAAAAAAGGACAAACCGCGGTCTAAAATTTCAGAGAACTGAATTTGTACGATTTTTATGGCTTATTATCACGGGGACGAAAACGCGGAATACTTCGTTTACACTGAACAGTGTTTTGATAACGAACCATATCGCTCTGTGGATGTGAATAGACCTGAAGACCTGAAGTGGGTATCCACTGCCATCCACGAGACTGAGTTGTCTTTAAGGTTTAGCGTGCCAGACCTTATTGACTATGCACAACACCTTGCGAGGATAGTGGATGTGATGATAAGTGAGAGGAAAAAAATAAAACTTTCGGGCGAAAGGAAGAAGTCCCCCTACAGGGGCCTGAAAATATATCATTTAATATTAAATTTGAGTTTCTGTTACAGTATGAACCCCTCCACCTTCCTTGACGCACACGTTTTTATTTCGCTTAACTTTGAGATGCAATTTGAATACTCTGATTCGCTTTTGCCTTTTGCTCAGCCGGTTCACACGCGATCGTGTCAACCGATTGAGCAACATGAATTAGAGCCGGATAATGGCAATTACCATTTGCAGATGTTACATGATTTCATAAGTCAAATAAGGGAAATTGGGTTGACGTATCACTTACAAAGAGCATGGCTGGTTTCTTTATTGAATTAGTTTTCACAAGGCAATAGTCCATTTTCTAAACTCTGTTTACCCTATTCTCATTATAGCTTGAAAAATTATGTAAAATAAAAATGTGAAAACCTAGGTTATTCCTCATTTATTTTAACCTGAGCTCTGCCAGGCTTTGCATTGACCAAATGGAGAAGGATAAAAAAATTATGAGCTGCCAGGTTTTGGCTCGGTCAAGAAAGGTGGGGTCCCTCCCTTTTTACGCTAGGATGAAAAAAAATTCTTACTAGAAAGTGGAGTCGGATCTCCCCCTCTAGTAATACTTATATATATATATATATATATATATATATATATATATATATATATATATATATATATATATATATATATATAATATTAGTATTTTTAAAACGATAGAAATGTCCGATTTGTTTTGAGCTGAGTGTAATATTAGAGTCAGTAAAGCCATTTGATCAGCACCGCTGATATTCTCATGAGTTGGTCGCTAGTCTCACGCCAACTAGTCTCATACCAGGATCTCCGCGGGATTGTTTAAAGCAGTGAGCAGGCGCGTGCGCCCTAACAAAGCCAAGCGCTTCAGTCGTCTGGCAGCCGCCCTGGTGGACAGTCGTGTGGTTTGTCTTGCCCCGAGCTGTATCCGTGCCCTGCTAGCTTCCTCAATAAATCCACTGATCCAGTACTCTGTCGTCTCCTTTACTCAGTCCACCTAACGCTACAATTGGCGCAGTCGGTAGGACTGAGGAAAGGGAGGACCGGAGTCGGTTCTTTGGATTTTGAGTGTGTACTTTTCCAGACCATCGTCCCTGTGCTGCCTGGCGTCTCCTGTGGCTGAGCGCGTCGCGTCCAGAGTCCGGCCCCCAGTGCAACCCCTCCCCGAGTGCGTGTTCCTGGTGGCCCCCTCGACCTGTGACCCGCTGACGCTGCTCGCCCAGTGACCCGGCCGCCCCCCCTGACTGTGACCCGAGCGTGACCTGGTTGCGACCCCTGCCTGAGTGAGTCCTCCCCGTCCTCGGTCCTTGTCCTTCTCGTTGCGCCCTTCGTCCGTCGGCTTGCGACCCGGGTCGTGACCTTTTGCTTCGTCGGCGTGCCCCACGCCCGGCCGCATGGCGGGTATTCCCCCCGGGGGCCGGGGCGGCGGCCGCCGCGATCGCAGGCGCGACGCCGGCGCCGGCGCGTTCATTGTTGAACCGCTAGGCGACGCCGCCGGGGCGGGTGCGAATGCACGCGCAATTGTTGAGGGACAGGCTGCACAGGCTGACCTTGTAGATGTCCAGGCTCTACTTCAAGAGCTTGCGGCTCTCAGGGCGGCCATGCATGCCCAACCCCAGGGAGCGCCCGCTGCTGCTGCAGCCGGGCCGGGGCCGGCTCTTGGCGGCCTCGCTGCTCCCTTCCAGCCCCCTGTCCCGCGAGTTGTGTCAGCATCCGAAATGCTGACTCTCCGGAGGGCCGTCCCTAAATTCGACGGCAAAATCTCATATGAGGCTTACCGTGCCTCATTTGATGATTTAGTGGGGTTGTACCCCTTCCTAACCGACGACCAGCGATTTCAGCTGCTGTCGTCTGGGCTCGTTGGCGCGCCACAGTCTCTCTTAGAGGACTTGACCGCCAACAGGACCTTTGCTGCTCTGGACCAGGCATTGCGCCTGTCCTACAGCAAACCTGTTCATGCGTGGACCGAGATGCAAAATCTCACCACCATGAAGCAGGACGCCTCCGAAACTTTGGAGGAGTGGTCGACGCGCGTGAGTCGGGCGGCACATCGTGCCTACCCGGACACACCGCTGCCCCGCGTGGAGGAGTATGCGGTCCAATATTTCTTTATTGGGCTCCACTCCGCCGCCATTAGGAATGGGGTTGCAGGGCTTACTTGCAACACGCTGCAAGAAGCTCTAGGCGCGTGTCGGTTGGTGCGGTCTAGGCTGCCTCCGCAGTCTGGACCCGCGGCCAAGAGGGTGTGTCTCGCTTCTGTTAGCGAGGCCGCCGTCGAGGTTGCGCCGGTAGTGCCGGCGCCCGCTGCACCTGCAGCTGCGCCGTCGGCACCTGCGGCACCTGGCCCGTCGTGGCAGGACCAGCTGTCTGCTCTCACTCGTCAGGTGGAGCAGGTGGTCCGCCAGACGAAGGTCGCCACGGATGCTGGCACCGACACCAGCGCCAACGGTGGTAGAGGACGCGGCCGTGGTCGTGGGCGTGGTCGTGGCCGAGGCCGTGGTGGTCGTGGTGGAGGCACTTCCTCTGGAAGCTGCTACAATTGTGGCGAATTTGGACACTTCGCCATCAATTGTCCACGCGGCCCCCGCCCCCGCGACACACAGCAGCCAGGGGCTCTTGCTCCTGCTGCCGCCCCCGCACCAAGGCCAGCTCCCTACCACTATCCGGTCCCGGATTCGCGTACGTACGTGCAGCCGCAGTACTACCACGCGAACCTGACGTGGCCAGCGCAAGCTACGCCACTTCAGCTGGCGCCGCTCCCGGCCCCCGCAGCTGCGCCGCAGGTGCAGACCGCGGTGCTGGCGCTCCCCGCCGGCTACCCGCAGGTCGCCCTGCCGGCCCTGCCGGCCCCGCGGCAGCCTCCGGGAAACGGACAGTAGCCTCCCTGGCAGTAAAGGCGGTTTCCGCGCCAGGTGAGGCTAAAGCGCCTTTAACCCGAGAAGTGCAAGTCGAGCCTGTTGGTTCACCCACTGCACTCTTGCGTGTTAATGACACACCTGTGACTGTGACCATTGATACGGGTGCACAGATTACAGTGCTGAGGAGAGGCCTATTGCCTGGCCCCCCCTGCACCTCCCTCTAAATACCGCTTAAGAGGAGTAAATAATGGAGTGTCCGTACTGTATGGACCCATTATTACAACTCTTCATGTCGCGGGGGAGAAGTACAGGTGTGTTGCGCTTGAGTCGGATATCCAGGACGAGTGTATTTTAGGGATGGACCTTATGCGAGTTCATCGTGCAGTGGTGGACACTGGCCGCCTAAAATTACATTTGGATAGTCCGGACCAAAAGTCACAAGTATGTTGCCCGTTCACACTGCAAGCATCAGCTGATGCTGGCAAATTTGGTGCGAACAGTGTCTTTGTGGTGGCGCGTTCGGCTGTAACCATTGAGTTACAACCATTAGGTTCAATTGTATGTCCCGCCCTACTTCAGGGCGTAGCTCAGGTTTGTGAGGACAGAATTTCGACTGCGCGGGTGCTTCGAGCTCAGTGCGTCTTGGAGAGCGATGGCTCAGTGGTGACCATGGACGGGGTGCACACCGTGCCGATGGTACCAGTAGTTAGAAATGTAGTTAGTCCAGACGGCACTTGGGTGAGCTCTGAGGAAGCGACTGGCGGCGCTACGTCATTCTGTCCAGAGGCGGTCTCCCCGGGTCGTGGCAGCGCGGACAGACAGGATTTTGGCGCCACCCCTCCTAATTTTCAAAGTCGAAATTTTGGCTGTCCTAACGATGCGCATGATAGGGAGGTTGACCGGGCTCTTTATTCATTCACGTTAGGGTTAGTACAACCGTCACCACTTATAGACCAAAGGCAATGCATACTTGTGCCGGGCGTAGTGCCATTCGCTCCAGGCACTATCGAGTTAGAGTTGGAAAATCCGACGGTTAACCATGTGGTTATACCGCGCGGCTCTGTGGTTGCATTAGTGCACCCTGTAGGCTTTGCGGACCTTCAAAAGTTTGAGCCGCTAGACCCCAGTGATTTTTCCGCTGCGGACAGGGTAGGCCACCCGCACAGCGTCACTGTGGCGTCTGCGACTGTCGAGAGTGTCCCGCCTACAGACCAGGCCGATATTCAGCTCGAACCTCGTTTGCCCCCTCTTGCTCTAGATGAGGCTCTGCCTGAGGATTTGCAGGCCCTCGCGGATCGGTGTGAGGATTTGACCGCAGAGCAGAAACGGCAGGTTGCCGATACTCTCAGGCGCAACCATGACATTTTTGTCAAACACAATGACGATTTTGGTTGCTGCCCGTGGGTCAAATTCCGGATTGACGTTGCCATGACAACGGCCCCCGTGCTCGGCGTGGCCGACCCGTCTAAGGGCGTCTTTATGGTGCACTGTGACGCTTCTGCGAGAGCTGTCGCGTGCATATTGTCACAGGAGCAAGATGGCCGCCCCGTGGTGTTACATTATCATTCTAAGAAAATGCCACGGTTGAAGCGCGCCTTGTGTGCCACCCACGCAGAGCTGTACGCCCTGGTGGAGGCCACTAGAGTTTTTAGACTCTACTTGCTCGGGCGTCCCTTTGTCTTTTACACAGACCATTCCGCCCTTCAGTGGCTTCGCTCCTTCAAACAATTGGAGGGGAAGTTAGCCCGGTGGATAATGCGTCTGGAGGAATTTCGATTTGAAATTCGTCACATAAAAGGCAAAGAGCTGACAAACGCTGATGCATTGTCTCGACGCCCTGATCGTCCCTGCGCGCCTGATTGCAGGCCATGCAAGCGCTTAGAGGACCAGGATGACACGTTTGATGACAATAGCAACTTTCTGGTGCGATCGTTTCAAATTTACTGTACTGAATGGGATGATAACAGTGTGGCAGCAGCTCAACAAGCTGACCCTGAAATCAACCCTATTTATCAGGCAGTAAAACGTGGCGTACGGCCGCATTTCCAGCAGATTGTTGGATGCGGTCAAGTCACGAGGAGTCTCTGGGTGCAATTTAATTCGTTGCTAATTGAGCATGGGGTACTCAAGCGACGTTTTGAACATGCCTCAGGTGACCCGATGTTCGCGCGTAACCAGATAGTGGTCCCCGCTGATCGTGCGTCCAATTTAGTGTTACAATACCACACCGGCCCTAGCTCTGGCTCTCACTTCGGTGTTAGCAAATGTTACAAATTGCTACGGGAACGTTTCTATTGGCCTGGTATGTACACTAAGGTTTGGGACACGATTCAGTGCTGCTTGCGTTGCAAACAAGTAAAAGGACCAAAAAAGACGAAAGCGCCATTAAAAGTGTTTCGTGAGGGCACTTTATTTGGTCGCTTTCACGTTGACTTTCTAGGACCTCTCGAGCCGTCTGTCCCGGACAGATATCGGCACGTGATGGTCGTAGTAGAGGCATTTAGTGCGTGGCCGGAAGCTATCCCACTGAGGACGCTCCAGGCCCCTGAAGTGGCTAATGCACTTGTGTCACAAGTGTTCAGCCGCCTCGGTGCACCTTATGAATTAGTGACTGACCAGGGTTCGACTTTTGAGTCAGCACTATTCAAAGAGGTCATGGCGATCTACAAGACGCGCAAGTGCCATATTTCCGTGGGCCGACCCGCTAGCAACGGTAAAGTGGAAAACTACATTCGTAGTCTTACACGACAAATTGCAGTTCTAGCCGTTGAGCAGCCTGGAAATTGGCCTGACCTTCTGCCTCATGTTCTGCATGCGTACAGAGCATCAGTCAACGACACTACTGGTTTCTCCCCCTATGAAATCCTGTACGGCCGCCCTATGCGCGTGCCGCAGGACTTGCAGCACGGTTTGCCGCCGCCTGGCTTACCTGCGGTCGCTATGGCTCAGTACCCTGGAGTACTGCGCGAGCGACTCAGCAAGATTCATCACTTGGTGAGGGAGAATACCAAGCGCGCCATGTTGCGAATGAAAGCTCATTATGACAAATTCTCGACGCTTACATACTTCAAGCCCGGCGATGTTGTACTGTTGTACAATCGTCGTCGCAGGCGTGGTAAGACCACGAAGTTGTATGCCGCGTGGGAGGGACCCTTTATAATTCTGGACATGCTGAATGACTGCATTGCCCGGATAGAGGAGATCCGCCCCGAGAATAATGTCTCTCGCCGGCCCCGACGACGTCTTATCGTGCACGTAGACCGTCTGGCGGCTCTTGGCTCCAATCTCGTGGACCAGAATGGCGAGTGGTTAACATTTTGTTAATCTACAGGCTTTCATCCCTCAGGCATGTCGTCTCCTGTGCGGAGCCAGGTGTTTGTGCGCTCGGACGCACCCCGGCCCCACAAGAGAGACGATGCGGGTAGTGGGTCGGACCTGACCGACATAGACTTGGACGGGCTGACTCTCTCCGACAACGATTCCTTGATGTCGCTGACGGAGGCGCCCGCCCTTGTCGCCCGGGTCCAGTCCCCCTCTCGGTGGTCGGAGGAGCCCTGCCCTTGCCCTGCGCCGGCAGTGCTCCCCGCAGCGCGCCCCGCAGCACCCGCCGCAGCGCGCGAGCGCTCGCGGTCCCCTGATCGTCGGCCGGTGCACGAGCGCCTGGGGCAGCGTGAGCAGCCCGTGCTCCGCCCCCAGCGCCCTGGCCCCCGGCAGCGCCGCACCCGCCGTCGTCAGCTCGAGGCCGCTGGAGCAGCTCGCGCCGCGCCCGCCGGACCTGCCCGGCCCGCCCCTGCTGGGGCTGGCCCCGCTGGCGTCGCCCGTGCCGGGGCGACCCCCGTCCGTGCGGCCGCCGCTGCAGGTGCCGCCCTTCCTGGTGTCCCCCGCCCCGCGGCCAAGACGGCCGAGAGGGCCGCGCGCGACAGGGCCTCGTGGGCCAAGTTCCGGGCCCGCACCAAGGCCAGGCGCGCCCAGGAGAGGGAAGAGCGGCAGCGCGCCCAGGAAAGGGCTGAGCGCCAGCGCGCCCAGCAGCAGCAGCGGCGAGAGCGGCAGCGGCGAGAGCAGCAGCGCGCCCCGCGCCGCCCCGCCGCCGACCAAGTGCGGCAGGCCGCCCCGCGCCGCCCCGCCGCTGACCTGTCGCGGCAAGCTGCCCCGCGCCGCCCCGCTGCCGACGCCGCCGCCGGCCTGCAGCAGCAGACCGCCCCGCCCCAGCCCCCGCCAGATGTCCTGGGCCAGCTGGTGGAGGGCTTCAACGCCCTGGCAGCGCAGGTGCATGCGCTGCACCAGCGCCAGTGGCAGCAGGCCGCGCCCCAGCCACCCCAACCTCAGTGGCCCTCATGGCCCCAGGGTCCTGCCGGGCCCCCTGGCTTTTATCGGCCGTTTTAGACTTGTTTTAAATTAATTAAGTTTAAAAGAGTTCAAATAGGAAATTAAATTTTTGCCTGATCGGCCACAAAATTTTTCCTATTTAACTGAACCCATATCCATCAATCAAACCAACCCTTCCCGGACCGTCTCAGCATCCCTGGACCAGCCTTCGTTCAACGAGGGAGGAGAGGGGAACAAGGAGAGTATTGTTTCAATGGTTTTGAAATTAAGGGTTAATTAACATCTGCGTTTAGTCATGTTGCAGTGAAATGCCTCCTACCTGTGGCAGGTGCATCTCGCTTGCAGTGGCAGAGTGGTAACACTCCGCCCGCAGTTAACCCTTTCTCTCCTTGCAGCATCCCATCTTGTCCCAACAAATTTCTGTTCGTTGTTTGGTTGGTGTTTCAGTCCCTGCCCGTCCCTGTCCTGTTCCTGTCATTGATCCTGTTCCGTTCCTGCCTTCCCCTTTCTCATCGGGCTGGGCCAGCCCTTCATCACATCACTGTGACGGGTAGCACTTCAAGAGGGAGATGTTACGGCCCTGTATGGAGAGGAGTCCGCCTTCCTTGTGCTATCGTCCTGGAGGTTGCACTTCAAGAAGGAGATAACGGCCCTGTATGGAGAGGAGTCCGCCTCCCAGTGCGGCCGCCAGTCGAGCCATCTCAAGACGGCCTTTGATTGAAAAGATGAACGATTCTTAGTTAGTGTTGTCGAGCCCTAAGCTGTTTTCCTAACTACTGGCCAAATGGGGAATCGTTCCACTGGATTGGTACCTACGGAGATCCTTTTTTAATTTAGGGGTGGTTCACGCCTCTCATTTTTAAAGAGAGGGGAAGTTGTAATATTAGAGTCAGTAAAGCCATTTGATCAGCACCGCTGATATTCTCATGAGTTGGTCGCTAGTCTCACGCCAACTAGTCTCATACCAGGATCTCCGCGGGATTGTTTAAAGCAGTGAGCAGGCGCGTGCGCCCTAACAAAGCCAAGCGCTTCAGTCGTCTGGCAGCCGCCCTGGTGGACAGTCGTGTGGTTTGTCTTGCCCCGAGCTGTATCCGTGCCCTGCTAGCTTCCTCAATAAATCCACTGATCCAGTACTCTGTCGTCTCCTTTACTCAGTCCACCTAACGCTACATGAGCTCACACTTCAAAAATGTAGAATTTATGTATGTATATATAGAACTAGTATTTTTAAAAGAATAAAAATGCTTGTGAAAAATTATGTTATTCTTTGTTTATTCTATCCTGAGCTGCCAGGCTCTAGATTATTCCTACTGGATCGGCTTCTAAGAATCCTAGACGCGAAACTAGGATAGGACACCTCCCCCTGGCACACTACTTACGACCAAAAAGGGATTTCGTAAATTTATAATATATTTGGAAATCGTAATTTTCAAAATAAATCGTAAATCTACAAAGATGTTTTTCACAGTGGGCGCAAGGGATGACGTGCAGAGATACCCCCGTGCGGAGAGCCCCCCCCTGAATAAACTGCATTTCTGCGGAAACGTATAAAAGTGAATATTCAAAGGCATCCGAATATTTTGAAAAATACAGTAGTATATTTCTTTTTATCAGTTGTATATTTCGAAATATACGTCGTTTATTCTATGTGCGTGTCGGAATATTTGAAAATAGGCACTGCATATTTCAGGTTGTCGTTTTATGTGTCCCTTGTTACTCGTTGCATATTTGGGAATATACCACGAATATTTCTGAGGCTGAATATTGTAAAATACAAAATAGAAATTACCGTCTTTTGCTTTTCCTGAGTATTCCATTTGAGCGGGTGCATATTTCAAAATATACATTGCTTTTTTATGGAGGAATTAGACTGAGTGAAGCCGATGTTGACTTTCAATTGTTTGACAGTGAAGCCGATGCCGATAGTCAGCTGTTGTGCACGTTCCCTTTACCGCGTTTAGGAGATGACCCTGCGGGCACCGCGGAAGTGTGCCCCGCGAAGTGACATGTCGCGGATCGCGATGCCGCGAGTGCCCCGCGATGGGGGTGACTCGCGAGGACACTCGCGAATCACCCTCGCGGGTGAGGTGACTCTCGCGAACTACCCCGCGGTCCTTCGTGGTCACTTCGCGATGTTCTCGCGAGAGTCACCCCGAGTCACCCCACCCGCGAGGGTGCTTCGCGAGTGTCCTCGCGAGTCACCCCCATCGCGGGGCACTCGCGGCATCGCGATCCGCGACATGTCACTTCGCGGGGCACACTTCCGCGGTGCCCGCAGGGTCATCTCCTAAACGCGGTAAAGGGAACGTGCACAACAGCTGACTATCGGCATCGGCTTCACTGTCAAACAATTGAAAGTCAACATCGGCTTCACTCAGTCTAATTCCTCCATAAAAAAGCAATGTATATTTTGAAATATGCACCCGCTCAAATGGAATACTCAGGAAAAGCAAAAGACGGTAATTTCTATTTTGAATTTTACAATATTCAGCCTCAGAAATATTCGTGGTATATTCCCAAATATTCAACGAGTAACAAGGGACACATAAAACGACAACCTGAAATATGCAGTGCCTATTTTCAAATATTCCGACACGCACATAGAATAAACGACGTATATTTCGAAATATACAACTGATAAAAAGAAATATACTACTGTATTTTTCAAAATATTCGGATGCCTTTGAATATTCACTTTTATACGTTTCCGCAGAAATGCAGTTTATTCAGGGGGGGGCTCTCCGCACGGGGGTATCTCTGCACGTTTTCGGGCGCAAGTGCAGGTCGGGTCCACTTTCAGCGGTTGAGCGGTATCCATAACCGTGCCGCAAGCTCACACCGCGCGCCACACTCTGCGGTAATGGGAGAATAGAAATACAACCACGTTCCAAAAAAAAACTGACAGAATGGAGATTTTTTTTTACGTCAATCATACAAAGTCACGAAATTAAAATGGGACGAAGTCAGATTCATTACCGCGAATGTGGTTTGAGACGACGTCATCACTGAGAACCAGGCCTGATTCTCGTTGATTTGAGAGATATAACTTTGACCTCGCCCAAATAAAGTGAGGAGGATTCTTGCTTAACTACAGTGAGGTTAAAAAAATTTAACTTTACAGAATCGAGTGGGCACTGCCCCCTACCCCCCCCCCCCCCCCCCCCCCCACTCTCTTTCTCTCTTTCTCACACACACACACACGCGCACGTCTCCAAGCAAAGCACTCCGTAAGAGCTCCCCCGCGGGAGAGTGACGAAGCGCGGCGGTGGTGGACCAGGACAAGGACGGAAAAGGGGCGTTGGAGGGAAAAAAGGAAGGATGCAAATGCGCCGGGAGCGGCTCTATGCTCCCCCCATCCTCCTCCTCCTCCCGGGGCCTGAGGCGCACGGTGACATGGGTTTTGCTCAACGCCTCTGCAAAGAGCGACACCAGCAGGAAGAGGACGGGGAGGGGGGGCGGGGGCACACCCCGGGCGGCGCTTGCACTGTGGCCCCTCCCGCGCCGCCCCTGTCTCGTTTTGCCGCCCCTGCTGCTGCTGCATGCCTTTCCCATTTCCGACCGCTTTTGTCCAAGCTGCAAACAAAAGGCTTGGGGAATATTATGCGAGACCGTGGCGAGCGATGTCAACCGGCCGTGGCCTCAGCGTCGCGCGGGCAAAGGTGGTGGTGGTGGTGGTGGTAGGGGGGAAAAGGGGTGGAGGGGGGTTGCGCTTGGTCTGATTGACTCGCGTGGAAGTTCATACCGCGGTGGGGCGGGCTAGAGGACGCAGCAGATTGCACGAGCCCCGCCCCGTCCCAACCCGCCGTGGGGTAGTCACTGACTGACTGCCAACCCCGAGGCACCGTGCCGCTGCCCGATCCCGCTCTTGGTCTTCCCTGCCTTCACGAGGAAAAAAAAAAAGGTCGCTCAGCTGAAATTAGATGTGAAAAATTAGTTTTACGGCTAGAAACCTGTAACAGCTGAAAAATAAATAGCAGAAGCTAGAAAATAAGCACCGTAGCTTAAAAATTAGCTGCACCAATACAGCTAAAATATTATTATTTTTTGCTCAAACCCTTATTATTATTATTATTATTATTATTATTATTATTATTATTATTATTATTATTATTTGCATGATGCGCCAGACATCACCGCCGTGATAAGGAGGTTGAACGCAACGACGGACAGACCCCAGACAGCTCGCTACTTTTCGTAAAGGAGTCTCGAGGGTACGAATGCCGCGCTGATCCGAAAGAAAGCAGGTCATACAAAAATGGTTTTGGCGCACGGTGGGGCCCGTCCCGTCGGCCGCGGCGCTGTGCGGCACCACACAGGCGGAGCGAGAGGTGGAAGGGGGGGGGGGGGGGAGATCCCCTCCCTCTCCCCCAGAGCTCTTATCTCATAAAGGGAATACAGCAGCAAGGGCGTGGCGAGGCGTGGCGTGGCGCGGGGCCGCCGGGCGCCGGGCGGGTGGGGCGCCGCGGGCACGGGCACGCCAGAGGCGGGGCAAGAGGCGCACTGATCTTCGCAGAAAGGGCCGTCCGACAGAGTATTGCGGCAGAATTGCCGCCCGGGCGGCTCCCCGCCCTTCTCCACGGCCCGGGTCACAGATTCACTGATGGCGACCTCGATCAAACATTTTGAGACCCGGAGGAGGAGGGTCACCCCGCCCCGCCCGCCCGCGCAACGGTCCCGGCCTGACCCACCCCGCCTCGCCCGCACCAGTGCCGCACCTTAAAGGGCGCGGGCACGGCACGCTGCAACCACCTCACGCCACAGGCACGCCCGAGCAAAGGAGCGGTTTCGATCGAGGGGAAACAACCCAGAATGTTGCTGTGCAAAATTTAAGAATTTTTATATTTCTATGGAAAATTGTTGATTGAATTTTGCTTGAATTTCCAAGATTTTTCTAGAATTTTTCTGAGTTTTTTTTACGAGGTGTACAAAAATTTCAGAGTTTTTCCCCCCTCCGTTTTGATAATATCGAGTTCTGCCGCTTCGTTGCAGTTACTGTGCGAGTTGTAGGCCTTTGCACTGCAAACCCTGGAATCTAATTTCTCACTCAAAATGGGAGAGGACACTTTTCTATACTAAATTAGAGTGAGAATTTTTAACCTCACTCTTTTCGAGCGAGATAGTTTTGAGTCTCGCTCTATTTGAGTAAGGATTTTTTAACCTCACTTAATTTGAGCACGAATTCTCACTTTATTTGGGCGAGGTCTCAAAATTCTTTCTCATAAAGGGCGAGGAAAAAAATTCTTACTCTCCAGAGAGTAATAAAATTGCCCTCAAATTCTCACTCGTATGGGGCGAGAAATTATGACTCGTAGATTTTCAGTGTGTAAGGTTTGCCCAGCGGTCGCATTCAAATATTGAGCAGGGAAGTAAAGCTCGAATACGACGACAACTTTCGCACTATGCTACGCGCTCGCGGCGGTGGGAAGTGGGTGGGAGGGTGCGGGGCGCACACAGCAGACGGACCCCTGCGGTCGCTGCTATAGGAAGACTCAACCCCCCACCCCCACCCTAAAGAGACAGGCGAGCAGAGCAAGAGCGCGAGTTCCCTCCCTCTTCCCATTGAAACCATCTTTTGTAGCTCCACCGGGGAAATTCTTGAATAATTATCCCAGCTTCTCTAATTAGTGGCTTCAGCAGGCCGCGCAATCCCAATTTCAAGCAGCAGCGTGCCCCACTCAACCCTCACCCCCACCCCAGTCCCCTTCCCCCTGTCTCTCCCCCGACACCGCCCCTATACCCCCTCCCACTTTCTTTCGCCTGCACTGCAGGAAGCACTTGAGCTCTCCGCGCGCGCAGCGAGTGAGCGATAGAAGCGAAGTGGATCATGGCCATTTGTTCCCCCCCCCCCCATCCATCCACTCTTAAACTCCCCCACCCCCTCCCCTCCATCACTTACATTCACTCACCCACAGCTTCTTTTTCACTTTGCTATACAACAATGAAGAAAAGTAAACGCGCGCGTCGAGTTTCCCGTTCCGGGAACCATTACGGTAATTGAAGAGCCAAAATTACCTGTGCACTCCAACCCAACACAACACACCACCGCGCCCCGGCCCAACGCTCCTCTCTCACTCCCACTGGACCTCCTTGCAGCCGCCGCCGCGGCCCGTTCATCACGCCAACTGAAAACGCACCGTCATCACAACGGCATTCATATTCAAACCTGTCAGGGAAGGGAATTAGACAGGCCGCGCTAGGGTTTATGGGCCCGCCCCGCCCCGCCCCGCCCATCCACCCGCCCCGCGCTCAGGTAGACTGGTAGACTGTATGACGAGGCGGGTCCAGTCCAAACGGACAAGTTGGCGCCGACAAAAGGCCGCAATGCGATAAGAGAACGCAAAGTTTACGCCTTGAAATCGAGCGCAGCGCGGAGAGGCACACTTAGCCAGCACGAACAAAAAAACTTCGTCTTGGTTTTCAAGCAGCCCCGAAAACCCTGTGTATTTTCTCCATAAGCGCTTGTTTCTTCCAAAACTGCTTGGAAACTAAGACGTCGTTTCCTCCGTGAGGTTTCAAAGATTGGGATTGGACCAATGTGGCACCCCGTCAGCCCCCCGCCCCCTCCTCTTTTGGCCCCTTTCCTTTGATAGGGTCCGTCACGATTGATCGCATAATCCGAGATGAGCGCGCAAGGCTGGCCGAGACCCCCGAAAAGTTCCCTAAATCGCCGCAGAACCTGGGGCGACACCTGCACGGTGTAGTTTTACGACCATGGATGTGAATTATAAGCACCGCGAAAGTACACCGTAAACGCTTTGGACGTTTTTACTCCCATTTTAGTGCTCTTTTAGATTACCAAAATTTGGCAAGTCTGATGCCGAAATTTGGCCTTTAAAACCTCAAGGTTTTGCTTCTTTTGATGACAAAAATTCGGCCATCGCCAAAAAGTGGCATTTAGAAGGGGCCAAAATTGCCGTTTATCAGAGATAGGCCATTATTGAAAAAAAAAAAAATTGGAAACTGATTCAGTGTCCCTTCTCCCTCAAGAAAAAAAAATCTACGACGATTTTAAAGTGAATTACATCTTTCGTTTCAACTAAACCTTCCTATCCTAAAACAAAATTTCAATGAACCGCGTGAACAGTGTAGAGGCGATTGATAGGATAGCCATACAGCCACGCCACCGCACCGCAGAGGACACTCGGCTCACATGTTGGGGCAGGCACAACCTCCGGTCCCGCCCCGGCCCGGCCCCGGCCCGGGTGGAAACGGGGTTAGGAGGCTGCCTGGACCTGGGCCTGCCACCCCCCTCTCTGGAGCTGCGCACGAAAAGAGCCGTCACCCCCCCCCCCCCCAACCAGCCAGCGCGAGGAGAGCTCTCTGTCTCTCTCTCACACACACACACGCGAGCGCTAGCGTGGGAGGCTGGCGGGAGCGCGGGTGCGAGAGGGAGAGAGAGAGGGGGGGGGGGGGAGAGCAGCAGGCGGAGAGAAGGACTGTCTTCGGCGACGGCCTCGGCACAGCGGATCGATCATCCGAACACGGCGGGCCGGGGGGAGGGAGGGGGAAAGGGTGCCTCGCAGAGTGGGGGAGGGAGGCTGCGTGGTGGGAGGGGGGCGGGGCGGGGGGTGGCTCAGACAAACCTGGACCAGCCCCCCCCCCCCCCCTCAACTACCCCCCGAACATCATTGCCGCTGCCACGAAGCGCGTGGAGACCAAGCCCAGCCCGGCACAGCCGCACGAGTGCCACAGGAGGCCCTGGCCCTGGTTCTACCACCAAAGGGGCGGCCAGCTGGTGTATGTATTTCTCTGCACACTTTCTTAGTATTTCTTATACTTTTCATATTCTGTTTTGATATTTTTATTTTTCCTTTATTTTTGAAAAGTATATGTAAGAATCACGTATCGCGTATTTCTTGCATTTTCTTATAAATACAAGTGTACCTCTTGTGTACACGATTCTTTTTTGTTGGCCACCCCTTGCCTGCAACAGCGGCCCCCAGGCCCCCTCAGCGTCCCGGGTCCAGCTCCGGTCAGCAGGAAAACAGAGAAAGAGGCTTCAGCTGTGGAGATATCCGGATGATGGGGAGAAAATCCCAGTTTGGCTCAGTCAAGCTTTTGCGGCGTGATCCATCTTGGTCATGTTGTGTGTGCCGTCGTACAATCCCGCGAAAGATAGCCATCGTTTTCGCACACGCCTGAGCACGAGTAGCCAAACCAGCATGTTCGTATAGGAGGACAAATCGACATTATTGTTGTTAAGTAAAATATTTACTCGTTTCCGCATTGACTTTGGTCGACCGTGGTTTTTGCCAGGCTAAAAAGTCTACGTACTCCACAAGTGCTGTGCTGTGCGGCAGATCTTGTGTAGACCCTCCAAGAGCCTATGTCTCCCCCTCCGCGTTGACACCGCGAGACAAGAGGCAGGAGACACCCCCCCCCCTCCTTCCCCACCCGCACGCCTCTCCACCCTCGACCATAGCCGCGCCATGCGACGCAAAAGGTTTATTTATTTCACGCCAACAAGATGACAGAATTGGCGCGCCCGCGAGGCGAAGGGGCGCACAACAGACATCCAACAGATGGCCCGGCGATCCGCCAGAGACACGGGGATTCAATCAGATGGACCGCGGTACGGGACGGGATGCTGTGGGTGGATGCGTTCCCTGCTCTTTCGGATCCCTCCCGGCCATTCCTCTCTCACTCCAGCTCTCTCCCTCTCCCTCCCTTCCCGCCCCTCTCTCTCTCTCCCTCCACTGGAGGTTGGGGGCACAGATCAAGTTGACAGATGGGTCCCTCGTCCCCAATGCCTCACCACAACCCCAACGCGATCCAGGCGGGAGAGGAAGTGCGCGCGGCCGTGGGGGACCGAGATGGGGAACTGCGGGAAGGGGTGAGTGGGGAGGGGGACAGAGGAGGGGCGCGCATCAAATGAAATAAGGGGAACATCCACAAAGCACGTGCAAGGTTTTGATCCGCGAGACAGATTGAAAGGCTGTATATTTTGACAAAAATATTAGCGAGATCGTTTTACTTACGTAAATTCCCACTATTTACAGCTTACGCGCTCATGCACACACCCAGAAAAATCGTTTCTTATTCGAAGAATATTTGCACAACATCACTGTTTGCGCTTGATTACAAGAAAATATTCTATTCATAACAAGAAATTGTCGTTCAAATAATAGCAATTCTGCATTATTGTTTCAAGAGCAAAATTAAGCTTGTGTCAAATTACTTGAAATTTTTTTTGGATCAAGAAACGATTTTTCTGGGTGCACACAGCGTCCAGTGAACTTAAATATGTGCAGTAAAAAGTAATACACGCGTTTTGGTTTTCCATCGGTCATCGATTTCACAATTGCGACCAAAATGTTCCGTGAACGACGTTTGTAAAAGGATAGTCATACGAGGGTAGTGGCCTTCGGTCAATTTACGCGCGAAAAACCAGAGTTATACAGACAGTTTGATCACTATATTATGTGACGCACCCCCGGTGTGGTCCGCTAGCGGTTCCTCCCTGCTGTATCCAGCAGACTGTATTCTCCAATCGTGAGGCGAGCGCAGTGAGCGGAGCGGGAGTGGGCCGGGGCCGGGGCCGGGGCCGGGCATCCCAATTCCAATAGCCAAGCAGAGGACCAGGCCAGCAGGGTCTGGCCGGCCGGACAGCCAGGCCAGCGGAGCGCCGCACTTGCCGGACCAGCAGGCCAGGAGCCGCCGCGCCAACCCCTACACACCCCCAACCCCCCATACCTCCCCTCATCGTCCTTTTTCTTTCCGTCTCCTCTTTCTACCATCATCATCATCGTCTTCGCCTCGCGCCAAACCATCCCCGTGTGCACCCTTCAACCAGCCGGGCCAGCCCCCGCCCCCGGCGCCCCCCGCCAGCGCCTCTCGAGTCGGTTCCCAGCCGCACCACTCTGCACTCCTCCAGTGGATCTCTCGCGCCCCCCTTACTCTGACCCTTCTCACCCCTTTAACCCGCGCGAACCAGCCAACCCCCTCGTCATCCGCAACCTGTTACCCGTTTCCCCCAGCAGCAGCAACGGCGGCAGCAGCCGTGCTCCCTTTCCAACCCCCTGCGGCTCCCCCGTTACCCGTCACCATCCGTCCGCCCGGCATGTTTCAGCCCGGGGCCAAGGGGAGTGGGGGGGAGGGGGGGGGGTCAGCCTGCCAAGCCCCTTATCTAGCCTTATCAGTTACCGTCTGCCATATCCCCGCGCGGAACCCCGCCCTCCGCACCCCGTCCCGCCACCGGAAAGGCGCGGTTCAGATTAGCGCGCGCGGCTGTCAGTGCGCGATTTATTCACCATATCAAAATTGCATGAACTACCATGGGTCCCCTGTGTCGCAGTCACAGCCAGAGCTGCAGATCAGCGCAGAACGCGACGACCTCGTTGATACGGCGGCTCCGTCGACAACGAAGGCGACACCTAAGCCCGAACGCATACTCTATAAATGAAGGCGTTTAAGATTTATTCGTTTACTTATACCTGCACTTAAAATCAAAATCTAGTTTTTATCGTATAATACAAAAAAATTTGTGCAACCGTCATATACAGGAAATTTCCTTGCTTAAAAAAAAATTCTTTGTGTACCGGCTGTTTCTTTGAATGCGCACCAGTGTTGCGGGTTTGCCTACACCCCATTCGCCCGTAAGGCGCCATGGCCCCTGAAGCCCTGGCGAGTATGCAATCCCGCAACACTGTTACGCATTCAAAGAAACACCCGATAAAGTATTACAAAGATTTATTCTTGTAGTATACCTAAAAAATCTATTGCAACGAAAATTTGGCTTCGTATTACGATTGCACAGGATTGTCATACATTTTTTTTTTGTGAGAATTTAAGAGTGCGGCGTAATATAATGAAAAAACCGGCCTACCGGCGGGTAGGAAGGCAGTCGGCTGATTTTGAATATGATTATGAACGGTAATTGTCACGGGAACGAGATGCGTAGAAACAGCATGGACACTTTGATACCAGTTTTAACGTGGCTGATTTTCTGATTTTTTTTCTTACGGGCTTGAATTTTAACTGCGTTATACTGGATTATATTTGAACTGACTTTTGAATTATTTTATTTGAAATTTAAATCCTGGAAGTAGGGGACCAATTGTAACTTTTGTCACTTCTTTAGTGCGACAAACTGTTGGAAACTTTTGCGTAATTTAACGACAAATTAGTCGCTAATTTTTAGAGTGACTGCAGTCATTTTGGAGCCAGCTTTTCATTTTGGAACTGCTGGAAACAATTAGGTGTGCCGGTATAAACAATACGAAACAATATCAAAACAATACGAGACAATATAAACTACAAAGTGACAATTTCGGACAGAATAAAACTGGATTAAACTGGATCATATTGTATTATATTTTAACTGGCTTTTAAATTATTTGAACCATATTAATTATTCATTTCAAATTTAAGTATTGGAACTTCAGGACCAATCGTAGCTTTGTCACTTTTTTAATGTGATACGAGCGAACGTGGTTCCCAGCCGGTCCCAGCCCGCACACACGCTCTTTTTATTTTAACTGGGCTTCATACCAAACTTAAAAGTCATACGAATCGACTGTCTAACAAGATTCCAGTTTTACCGTGGCTGATTTCTGATTTTTATTCTCAGGGTCTTGAATTTTAACTGGGTCATACTGGATTATATTTTAACTGGCTTTTAAAATTATCTGCACCGTACTCAATTCATTTCAAACTTAAATATTGGAACTTCGGGACCAATCGTAGCTTTGTCTCTTCTTTACTGCGATATGAGCGAACGCTGTCAAGAGGTGTAACGTGATGAGGGTTCAGCAGCGCGCTTGTATACAAAGGGTCCATAGATGGCTGGCACGCGGGGGCGGGGCGGGGCGAGAGGGGCGGGGGCGGCTGGGAGGGCGGTCGGGCGCGGGCTGGTGAGGCACAGCTGCATGCTGCGCGCCGCGCGGGGAGCGCCGGGCCACCTCCTCCAGCTCCTGCCGCCGGGTACAGCGTTGAGGCTCTTGACGCCCGCCCGCCCGCCCGCCAGCCCACGAGCCGCACACACGCTCCTCTCCTATATAGTCTGGAAGGGGTGGGGGGGCTGGGGGAGTGAGCGCTGCCTGCTAGCTGCTCGCTGCCATGGCGGACTATTCTAACTGGCTGGCTTTTACTGGATACTGGATCAATACGGGGCTTATATTTTAACTGGCTGGCTTTTACTGGATACTGGCTTATATTTTAACTGGGCTTCATACCTATCGTAAAAGTCAGTCTAATCGACTGCCTAAAAAGAAGTTCGTAATCACGGCGGGATGGCACGGCCATATCGCATATCGGTCAGGGGATGCTAACTACCGCCGTCACCGTCGATGGAAGAGGGGAGAGCAGCCGCGGCCGCAAGCAGCACCGGCAACGCCGCCCTCAACCCATCAAAATTGTGACGGCCACTCTGCTCCTCCTCCTCCTCCTCCGAGCCGAGCGGTCGGTAAATCACCTCGTCCGCCCAACTCCCGCGCACAGCGCCGCTCGAAATGCACCTGACGGCGGCGGCGAACTATCGCGGCGGTGGGCAAACTCGTCACTGGAGAGAGAGAGAGAGAGAGAGCGAGAGAGAGAGAGAGAGAGAGAGAGAGAGAGAGAGAGAGAGAGAGAGAGAGAGAGAGAGAGAGAGAGAGAGAGTGGCCCCCGGGGGCGCGAGGGGGAAAGGAGCGCGCGGGTGGTGGTGGATGGCCCTCGACGAGAAGCATCCTCCAGCAGCGCAGAGAAGCGATGGGGAGCGAGCTGGGGCGATACTATACTCAGACACCGCGCGTCTGTGCAAAGCCGCTCAACATCAACAACTTAAAAAAAAAAATCATATATGCTTTTGGGGTAATTTAAAATCCAGAAAGACTTCAATAAGGCTTGACAGGAGTGGGCGGCGGTGCGCGCGTACTGCTGCAAATACCAGCTTCATGACTCAATAGGACAAGCACTTCAGATAGGTTGCCATATCTCCCCACTTCTAACTGGCTGATGGCCTTGAACAGCTATCGGGAGTGACACACACACTCACGGTTTTGGGCCAGGAGCCAATGTTGTCTGATAAGTGGCCAAAAACCGAGGAAGAAACAACTCTGAAATTTTTGTACATCTTGTTATTCAGAAAAATTCAGAGCAACTCAGAAAAAAAATCAGGGAAATTAATGCTAAAATTCACAAATACTTAGGTAAAATTCAAGCATAATAATTCGCAAAAATTCCCGAAATTTTTAAAAATTCACATAATTTGCAAACCAAAATTCGGAGTTGTTTCCCCCTCGCTAAAAACTCACACGAATACACAGGTGTGAGGCCGACGGGTGTATACGCCTGCCTACTTAACAAAATGCGTATCTAGTGTGTGGAGCATTTGCCTAGTAGGTAGGTAGGTAGGTAGGAAGGCGGAGAGGTGTACTCGAATTTTCGCCTACTTATCTGGCAACACTGGCTGGGGCCAAACTGGTCCAGCATCTGTCAAGGACAGCTAGCGGCGGGAGAAATCCTGTGATTGGGGAAGTGAAAGGCGTTCGGGGAAAACGAGAGACGGTGTTGGAATGGGAGGAGAGGAGGGTGGGGGTGGAAAAGGGGTGTGTGGCGGGGTAGGTGAGGGAAGTGGGGGACATTATGGGGGTAGGAAAGGCCAGGGCAGTGCTGGGGTAGGAGAGGGTGTGTTGGAGGGGGGGGGGAGAGGGGGGGAGTGAGAGGTTACGAGAGTTGGGGTAGGAGAGGGGGTGGCGCACCACGGGCACCACCAGGCGCCACCAGGCGGTACATTCCTGGTCGCCGCTGCGCCGGCAGTGGTGGTGCGGGGCCGCATAAAGCAGGCTTCCGTGGTCGAGCCCAGCCCGGCTCGCCCGGCCCGGTCCCCATTTCCATCGCGGCGCGGGCAGCTGTGTATGGGGAAGCAGAAAGGGAGCGGGACCGCGTGGCGCGCTGGATTTGTAAAGGATATGTGGGGAGCTGGCTGGAGGATACTAAGCACCTGGGCCAAAAAAAAGAAACACTGAGACTCAGAGAAAACCCCCGCGACAAAGAAAATACTCAACAAACTTGTGCGTGTTTGTTTGCGCTCGCGCACAGTAAAGAAACTTTTCAATTTTATTTTTTTGTTTAAGTCTTTTCGGACGATTTGAGGAGAGCTGGAAAAATCCAGGGGTGAAACTCATAATTCAGAGCACTTCCGGCAAAATGAGACACATAGCTTCCCGATTTTCGCAGCCAGACTCAGAGGCTACTGTCTCACATAATACGGCAACGTCCCCAATAAATCAGGCCACTCTTTTCTCAAAATGAGTGTACATCAAGCTTAGCACTGCAGGCGAATAACGTCCTAGGGGTCGGGGTGCCGGGGTGTAACGGTGGGCATCAGTTAGTTAGGGCCGACAGGGTATACGGCGAGGCGCGCAGCACGGGCACAGGTCCCTTTCCCCGCTGAATTACATAGGAGGATGGGGGTCGGGACGCCGACCTCGGCAGTGGCACTGCACACAGCACACGAGCAGTTGCGTGAGTGTCGCACACTTGAGAGTGTGAGAATCCGCAAATTCTCACTAACCAAATAACGTCAAGAGTATGTGATTTTCTCAAGGAATATCACACACGACCACTTGCATACACGAGAGGGGAAAAAAATGGAAGGGTACGAATCACGTCTACCGCATTCACACACTTGCAGGGCAGCAGCTCGCGTATGGATCTAGCAGACCCCCACAGCGAGAGCAGCGCCCGGGCGGGTGGGCAGGCAGGCAGGCAGGCAGGCAGGCAGGCAGGCGCGCCCCGCAATCACCCCAGCATACTGAATAAAGCAGGTTTTTGTCCGAGCCGGAGGCGGTGGCGGCAGCCAGCGAGAGTGCGGGAGAGTGAGAGAGATAGGTGCGGGAGAGGGAGGAAGGGTTCCTAATAAACAGGCAAAAACAAATTTGTTGAACTGAATGTTGTTATACGTTGAGGCGGGAGGGGTCTCAGGGGGGAGTGAAGGCTTTCCACCACCCTCCCCCACCCCACCCCACCCCATCGCTAAAGCCTCTCCTCTATTCTTCTCACTTCTGGAGCCCCACCCCCACCCTCTCTCCAACCTCCTCCCCCCCCTCCTCACCCTGTCTGCAAACTACCTCATTAGAAGCCGTAAGCATTAATTATTTACAGCTGTGTAGTTTAAGTTTCCGGAGGTGGGTATGAGGGGGATTTTGTTAGCCAGCTTAGGACGTGCGCCGAGGAGAGACAGCCAGTACGAGATTGCGTTGAAGAAACAGCGATAAAACGAAAAACGTGACTCATTAGCACTTTCGCTGAGAAAAAAGGAAATTGCAGTCCGCCACGGCTAACTGTGCACACTAAACAACCTCGTTAAAAAAAAAGAAAGAAAACTACAGTGGAGTTTACCCATTTCATCTGTAGTGGTATAACAGCAGAGGGGTGTTTTTGCATCGCGTAGTATGCACCCTCTCCGCGAGGACTGGCGCGGTTTTCTTCAGGGCTAAATCGGATCAGTACAACACTCCCGGCTTATGTACTTATTTTGTACGTAGCTATGTAACTCTATGAGCATGCGTAGCTTACGTAAAATTTCTTACATAATTATGCATAAATTTCTTACGTAAAAAAAAATGAGCCTTTTTATGCGTAACTATGTAAGAATTTTTTCCGTAAATTACGCATGCACATAGATTTTCATAGCCACGTACAAAAAAGTACATAAGCCGGCGGTGTGTTAGGGAGACCGACTGACTGCTGCGGGGTAGAGCGAGTGAGGGCGCATAGAACCGCACGGCGGGAGGTTTAAGCGGCACCGCGGGAGGCTGCAGCGGCAGGGCATGCTGCAGCAGGGCCTGCAGGGGTGTGGCATTGGCAGTCAGGAGGCAGCGGGGGGCGGCGGGGGCGGGGGGCATGTCACGCTGTTGACACTGTTGATCCAGGCCGTGCCCGGAGGGCGCCCCGCCGGCCGTGCAACGGGCCGTGTGGTTGGTGGCAGGGTACGGCACAGGCTTTGGGCGTGGCGGGGCGTGGCGCGAGCAATCGCGCTGCCCGGGAAAGAGGGCGGTAACGACGACACCGAGTCGCACTTGGGCTCTCAGTCTCAAGGGACTATATACATTTATATACGTCACGGTAAAAAATATCTTTGTAGATTAACGATTTTTAATTTTTTTATTTACTTATTTTTTATATGTAAATTATACGAATCACGAAAAATCTTGTATTTTTGAATTGCAAGTTGATACGTAGTGCTTGTAGTTTTAGGATTTTGCAATACATTAGTTATTTTACAACTCCAGTTCAAGGAAAATTTTCCAGAAAGACTTCAACTATTTTTTACAGTGCCTACACACTCACTTTTTTTCAAAAAATGCGACGTCATATTCGAGTGGATATAAATCATGTTACAATCGTTTTAACGGGACGTCATTTAAAAAAATAAAAATAAAAGTGCTTTCTCTATAATTTTGAAAAAGGAGAGTAAACTGTTTAATGTACGCGATGTATGTACCGGCTGTTTCTTTGAATGCGTAACAAGTGCAACGGGTTTGCCTACCCCATTCGCCCGTAAGGCGCCAAGGCCCCTGCAGCGCGGAGGAGTATGCATGAATCCCGCCACACTTACTCATTCAAAGAAACAGCCGGTACAGCGTTTATCGGGTCTTCATACCCGAGGCGCCTCAAGGCTAGAGCGGCAGGGCAAACCCGCATCCTGTCACACTGTTCTCTGAAACATCCGGTACCATTGTATACGCAAATAAGCTGCTATGCATTTCCTAGACACGCGGCTCATGACAGTCAAAGCAAACGGAGATAGGACATGGAAGCAAGGATAGCGCATTCTCATGTTTTAAACGCACCTGACACTTGCAACAAACGGCTGAGAAAGGTAGAGAGGGGAGGGTGGCAAGGGCGGAGCGCGCGGATACAAGGCGGGTGGCTGAAGCTCGCAAACGACGCTCCCGCACATTAGGAAAGTTCAACGCCCCCCCCCCCCCTACCTCGCCGTCTTCCCTGTCCCGCAACGCCAGATGCGCAGCGGGTAGAAATGGACGCAAGGAGCAATGAGAGAGAACGTGATGGTCATTTTCTCGCTTTCTTTCTCCTCGGAAGCTCCGCGGAGCAGCAGCAGCGCGCAGGCCATCGCAGTGGTCCACAGCGGCCGCCACCGGGGGGGAGGAAGGGGGGGAAAATCACTCATACAAAATATGTGTACAGCAGTGATATCTTTAATTTTCTTTCTACATGTTTCGTTTTGATTTTTCAAGAAAAAAATCACTTTTTGAGAAATTTTGATCTTTTTTCCTATTTCAGACATTCTTATATTTTCATTCCAGTTTTTGGTTCATTTATTCTCGATTTTTTCAGATTTTTCGGTATTTTTCTTCTTAGATTTATTTTGATTTTTTTTTGAAGGGGGGGGGGCATTTGACAGAATTCCCTTTCCTTCACGTGTTTTTCTTGATTTTTTTTTTTTTGTATTTTTTCATTGTTGCTTTTCTGTTTGTTAATGATTTTTTGGGGCCATACAATGATTTTTCGAAGTGATCCCCCCTCGAGCGCGACGCAGGGGAGGGACCCGCCCGGCCAGGGGCAGAAACTGAGCGAGCTGGGGCGTTGCTCGGAATCGACTCAGGGTAGAGAGATAGAGAAAGAGAGACACAGAGGGGTGGACTAGTAGATACGCAGAGAGGAAGAGAGAGAGAGAGAGAGAGAGAGAGAGAGAGAGAGGTGGGTGAGAGCGTTGACGGGGAGGCGAAGGGACGCGACGTGTCACGACCAACGTCATTCACAGGAAATGTAAGATCGCGCAAAGTGATGCGGCAGGGGAAAAATTGTTTGCGGGTCATGCGTCTGCTTCTGCGAGAACACCACACGCTGTCAAAACTGAAGTTGGATGCCGAGCGGGCAGGAGTGGGGGCAGTGGTGAAAGTGAGGGCAGGGGTGAGGGTTGGGGACCCAGGCGTGGGGGCAGCATTGACGGCAGGGAGTGGGGGGGGGGGGGGGGCGGAGGGGGGTGGAGTCGTTACCCCAAAGACGGCAACTCCCTCAAGTGACATTTTTCATTTCTCCTGCTCGGTTCAATATTTCCGGCTCATCGCCATCAGCGGGAGGCAGACGTGCGGGCAGGGAGTCTGGGTGAGGCAGGGGAGAAGGGGGCAGGCGTGCACCTCCGGCGATCGTGACTTGACATTTTGCATTTTTTAATTAAAGACCTGCGCAAAGGATGGCTGAGCACGGTGAAAAAAGTAAAGAATGAGACAGCTTTCCTGCGTGGCTTGTTTTCCCTCCAGCAATTTTTGTTGAATTTTCACTTCAAATTTGGAAAAAACAAACACGATGCCTTCTTTTTAACGATTTGGTGGCTAGATCTGATGAACAGAGATGTACTTCCTTAAAAGCAGTTTGATCAAAAACTCCTTTTTCTTAAACCTGTAAACCTTCTCATGAAAAAGTTATATTCGCGCTATGAGATAACAAAAGATCCCTATATTAAGAATTCTAGAAGAGGAAAAAATAACGTGAAACCAAGAGAATTCTAACACATCGTCCGCCTTATTCCTTCCCACTCCAATTTCCTAGCCAAGGGAGATTATGTCACGTGCCCCCTCCCCCCTCCCTAAAAAAAAGTTTGCAGCACCTTGCTGCAATTTTCCCAATATTGCTTTTATCCCACCAAAAAATAAAATAAATAAACAAAACAAAAATACACCCAACTCAACCTACACGGAGCAGAGAGCGCCTGCCAGGGTAGGCAAGCCCGCGGGGCTACGGTGCGCCTGGCGGTATCTGCTGCCTACCTGTCAGGCGCCCACAGGACCTGACTGCCCCCCCCCCCCCTCCCCCGGCTGGGTGGGGACAGCTATTGTGCAACGCAGCGCACGGACTACAAAAGGGAAAGAGAACGAGATACTTTGCTACACACGAGCGAACAGGAGCTGCGCTGACGAGTTTCGAGATTCCGGATGCACACTAACAGGCTTATGGTGAATTCCGCTGTAAGCCAGGGTGCGAACTCTGCAGCAGAGTGCTTCTACGGCGGATTTTCACCGTAAGCTACGACGAGCGTCACTGCAGGCTATCGCAAACCAGAGGGTACATCGCGGAAGCTAACACTGTCATTCACCACCACATATTCACACCCTACAGTGCTGAAGGGTTAACCGTATGGCTTCGCGGTGAAAGTGACCGTGATCAATCATAAGTGCGTGGAAAAGTGTCGGGGAGTGAGTGGACAGGGTGGGTGGAAAAAGGGGGGGGGGAGGCACAATACAACATGGGGGATAGAAAGAGAGTGCGAGAAATGCAGAGAATGTCTCACGGGCTCAACCGCCATGGGGAGAGCTCTGACTGAGCAGCACACACACACACATACACACACGCACACGAGCGGCGCGCGCAGCCATCCAACACGCATTACAACTCGGCCTCCAGCGTACTTTAACTTCCAAGCTCAACCAGTTTCATTCTGGAGGGAGTAAGCAGGCCAGGATCCCGTAAACAGCAGAGCTAGCAGGGGCAGGCCTGAAGGGGCTCGCCGGCCTGGCCCTCCCCGGTCCGCACCGCCACCACCCCTCACAGGGGGGAAGGGGGAGGGGGAGGGGGAGGGGCCGGGGGGCGGACGCGGGGGGACGGGGAAGGGGACAGGGGCGGGGGGACGGGATCCGCACTGGATTGTGCGTGCAGCCTCCCGCGCGCCTCCCCACCCCAACCCCTTCCGCGGAATGGCCACACTCACACACACACACACTCACACACTGTTTAACCCGTGGCGTTCTTATCACCCCCCGCCGCGCGAAACGCTTTTTTGGCAACAGGTTCACTTACCTCTGGGCATCGCCGTTAAGATGGCCGCTGCGAGCAGGAGCGCGGGCAGGGCGGGCAGGGCGGGCAGGGCGGGCAGGCGCGCTGGCAGGGCGGCCGGGCGGCCCGACCCCGTGCCCGCGCCCATGGGGGGCGGCGCCCTACGCGACATGGAGCAGGTCCTCTTCGTCCATGGCGTCGACCGCGGGCGTCGCACTGCTGCCGCTGCTGCGCGCCGCTGCTGCCATAAGGCTCCCTCTGCTGCTGCTGCTGCTTCCACTTGGGCCCTACGCGACCCCCATGGCCCCCATGGAACCTACAGCGACCCGGACCGGACCGTCCCAACCCGCAGCGCACACAGCTACTTCGCCTCTGAGCCCAGCCCGCTAGCAGCGCTAGCTCCCTCTCGCCTCGCCCGCTGGGCTGCCTGGCCCTGGCTGGCTGGCCTGGGCTACCCCTGCCTGGGCTACCCTGCTGCCTCGGCGCTCCCACCCCCCGCTCCCGCCCCACACAGCCTCCGCGCCGGTCCAGCACGCGTGCGCAGCCCTCCCCCTGGCCCCGCCCCTGGCCTGGTTCGGCCCGCACCCCCCCTGGGCCGCCCCCAGCGCAGCATCCCCTCCCCCGCCCCGCCCCCCTGGTGCCCCAGCGGGGGCCGGGCCAGGACGGAGCGCGCCAGTACGCTCGCTACGGCGGGCTGGGCCAGGCCGCCTGGAGAGACCCGCAGCGGCGCCCGATCCGACCCGACCCTGGCGGGCGGTAGGTGCGCCAGGGGGTAGGAGGAGGGTCCCTGGGCCCGGGGGGGCCCGGGGCGCGCAGGGGGTGGGGGCGGTATGGGGGTTGGGGACCTGGTCTGGGTGGCTTGGTCAGGCCCGCTGGCTGCTGGCTGGGACACGGGGCGCTGGGGCAGGGTCGGCTCCGCCCGGCTGCTGCGGGGCTGGAGTCCACCCCGCCCCGCCCCGCCCCGCCCCGCCCCGCCCCGCCCCGCCCCGCCCCGCCCCACCCCACCCCGGGTAAGGGGTCGAGCGGGCCCCAGGCCGCAGCGCCGTGCGCGCGCACAGACTCCGTGCTCTAGAGTACACGCCAGAGCACGCAGAGCTGGCCGCCAGAGTATTTATCGCACAAGTCACAGGCGGGACTGGACGGACGGCTTAGGACCCTCGGTCCCGTTAATCGGCCCCCTCCATATAGTCCAGCACTCCCGCCCCGCCTCGCTCCGCACGCGGGTGTGTTCACCCAAACCCCAAGACAGACCACAGAGAAAGGTCGATGATTGTGCATTTCAGAAAGAATATCCAGAATGTCTCGCCACAGAACACACGCTCCTTCCTCCTCCCCCCCCCCCCCCCCCCAGCCCGCCCCTCCTTTCCCGTCTAGCCCCGGTGCTCTACAGGGTCGTACGTTTACTGAAGAGGAGGCTACCGTCTGCATGACGCTGATTCAGGGAGGGGCGCTTTCCTCGCCCTGTCTCTCGCGCACTCGTGGAGTGCGACAAGTGCGACGTACAGGTGCGAGAGAGATGCAGAACGAGGAGAGCGCTCTTCTCAATCAATCTGCTGTAAGGCTGTTCGAATCGAGGTTTTTGGGTTCGAATCGAATTTCTTCAAATCTCCTTCGAATCGAATCCGACCTCATAGTTTCGAATCAAATCGAATCTTCCTTAATTCGCGCGCAAATCGAATCCAATCCGATTTTGACCCCCTACAAATTAGATTTTCTAGAATAAAAAAATAAAAAAAATATGCTTCATAATTAAGTCTAGTAGGTCCCACACATCTTTGCAAAGGCGCACTCACACCCAATTTTTTTCTTTATTTTTTCTTCTTTTTTTCTGAAAAAACATATTCTTTAGCTTCATGATTCGGTGGCGAACGAGGGGCCCACAACTCTGGAATTCAGGTGTACAAGGCCACCGAAATCTTTGGAAATCATATTGAAATCTCATTGAAATCAGTGAAATCATTGGAATCAGTTGAATTCTCTTGAATTCACACCAATTCCGTTGAAATCACTTGAAATCTGTTGAAATCACATTGAATTCACATGAAATCACATTTAAAAAGCGTCCCGGGAAACTCACTCAAATCGGTATGGGGAGAGGAGGGGGGCGATGTGCACTAACAGCTGTTCGGCGAATTCAAGATATTTTAAGATTTTTAGATACTTTCATAACAGATTGAGATTCCTATTTATTCTTAAAGCTTAGTGCCATTTCAATGAAAGTACTCAATGTATAAACATTTAAACAATTTCTTTTTGTTTAAATTTTTGCCATTGGAGGTGTAAATAATAGTCCTACGCAAATCCACTTCCACAAATCTGGTTTATGAGGGAATATTAATTTATTAACTGGAACAATAAAATATAGTAAAAGTGCTAGACGACTAAGATTCTTTAAAATACCTCCTTGTTACGGCACAGTTGAAGTGAAATTCTCAAAATCGTGCAAAAAATACGGGGATTCCCCAGAAAATACACGCACAGGTGCTCCAAATTATTCTCTCAATGACATGATTAAATAGGATTTTTCCTAAATTATTGTGAATTACTTCGATTTATACCAAATTATTGGAAATTAACTTGCAACTGCGCAAAATAATCACAATTATTTTAATTATTTTTTTAAAAAATTCAGAAGTAAATTTTGCTCTGCAATTGGAAGGGTGGCGTGAAAACATGGAAAATTTTTGCGGCAGTAAACCTCCCGAAGGAGGTTGCGGTTCCCGCCAGGCACAGGGCTTTTACCCCCTGTGGCAGCCAACTGCTTCGGTGTTCCATGGGAACCGGCGCTTTGCTGACTGCGATCCTATCGCGCAATTCGACAGATTTGATCCCCGTACCACCATTGGCCTACCCCTAGAGGTACGAGCGGTGTCAAGAGCGTTAGACTTCCTGATCCCAGTTTCAGAGGCCTTACCTCAGAGGGGTACGCGGGATTCGAACCCACAACCCCGAGTGCCGACACGTAGCCAGAACAGGAAGCGACCCAACGCCCAGAGCCACCGAGCCAACGGCGGTGAGACGTGTTGAACTTCTATTTGACCTGCCATCCAGCTGCGGCCAAAGGGAATGTCAAGCGCGAAAAACACTTTCCCGAGTGGGAGTCGAACTTCGGACCACTCAGTTCGGAGTTGCGCGCTCTACCAACTGAGCCACGACGCCACGATGACTGTACAGTGCGACGGGTTCGAGCCGTATTTGCCGCGTATCCTGCAGCCTCCAGCCAGGAGGAGAGGGCAAATACAAGTCGAACCCGTCGCACTGTACAGTCATCGTGGCGTCGTGGCTCAGTTGGTAGAGCGCGCATCACCAAACTGAGTGGTCCGAAGTTCGACTCTCACTCGGGAAAGTGTTTTTCGCGCTTGACATTCCCTTTGGCCGCAGCTGGATGGCAGGTCAAATAGAAGTTCAACACGTCTCACCGCCGTTGGCTCGGTGGCTCTGGGCGTTGGGTCGCTTCCTGTTCTGGCTACGTGTCGGCACTCGGGGTTGTGGGTTCGAATCCCGCGTACCCCTCTGAGATAAGGCCTCTGAAACTGGGATCAGGAAGTCTAACGCTCTTGACACCGCTCGTACCTCTAGGGGTAGGCCAATGGTGGTACGGGGATCAAATCTGTCGAATTGCGCGATAGGATCGCAGTCAGCAAAGCGCCGGTTCCCATGGAACACCGAAGCAGTTGGCTGCCACAGGGGGTAAAAGCCCTGTGCCTGGCGGGAACCGCAACCTCCTTCGGGAGATTTACTGCCGCAAAAATTTTCCATGTTTTCACGCCACCCTTTCAATTGCAGAGCAAAATTTGCTTCTGAATTTTTAAAAAAATTAATTGAAATAATTGTGATTATTTTGCGCAGTTGCAAGTTAATTTCCAATAATTTGGAATAAATCAAAATAATTCACAATAATTTAGGAAAAATCCTATTTAATCATGTCATTGAGAAAATAATTTGGATCACCTGTGCGTGTATTTTCTGAGGTCGTCCCAAAAATACTTGAATTCGTTGGAGATCTCACGAAATCAGTGCAAATCATATGAATTCGGTAGACATTTAACTGAAATCAATGGAAATTATGTGAAATCAATGGAAATCACTTGAAATCATGTGAAATCTCGCGAAATCAGTGAATTCACTTGAAATCTTTGAAATTCGTTGAAATCACCAGAAATCATGTGAAATCTTCGAAATCCGGAAATCAGGTGTACAAAATTTTTCGGAGTTGTGGGCCCCTCGGTGGCGAATCTTAGCTGATAAGAAATTTCAAACCTTCGATGCCGAATCGAATCCGGGCAGATTCGATTCGATTTCGAACCATTCGCACAGCACTAGTCTGCTGATTCCGAAGAACGCTCTCGCGCCTCCGTCCTTGTCGCACTCATGCGGGGCCCTCCCTGCCATTTCCCAACATTGGTCACCGCCACAGGTGCGACAAGGACGAAGGTACGCGAGAGAGATCTTTGGAATCAGACGGCTGCGGAGCAAAAGCACGTTAGACACGCTCACACGTGGCCGGCGAGCGATTGGACCATTTTGGTCAAACCGATGCCGATGAGCTCGGGTATGGGTGGGGAAGAGGAGGGAAGGGCAAAATAGGCAAAATGGGGAAGAGTATAGAGGGGGCGGAGGGGGCAGGCAGGGGAGTAGAGGTGAGAGGGGGGCAAGTGAGAGAGAGGAGGGGGGAGGGGAGGGTCTGAGAGCAGTGACTGTGTCGGAGAGGTGCGCGGAGGAGGTCGAGGGGGGGGGGGGGTGAGCAGGGCGGAGTACGGGGTGAGTCCATTAAACTTTTTACTAAGCTCCCAGCGTAGTAAGAAGATACGACCATACCTGCAATATACTAAAATTATTCTCAGTAATACTGAACCTTTTTGGAGCAAATACTATAAAGAAAAGTATAGCACATACTACCAGCTAAAGCCATCATAGTAATTTACAAGACATTTGACACCATTAATATAACTTTTAGTTATGAATCTAGTAGTTTTTGCCCTAACCCAACCTAAGGACACCAACTAGGAACCACCCAGAAGACAAACTGGCGAAATAGAGCAAATACCAAAATTCAAGTCGGAACACTGAAAAAAAGAGGCAAAATGTGTACAATGATTGTTTTGATTTATGATTTCTTTGATTATTTTTTGATATTGTTTAGATATTTTTTTCTTTTGACTTTTCTTTTGATTTTCCAAAAGAACAATGAAAATTTCTGTCTCTTTAACATGAATTTAGATTTTTTCCCCCATTGTTTCTGACTCTTTTACATTTCTGCAATTATTTGATCAATTTGTTCTTGATTTGACATTTTTTTTCTTCTGTTGAACTCTTGATTTCATTGTTTTAATAATGATTTTTTGAGGGCCGAACAATGATTTTGCGAAGTGATCCCCCTGCTCGGTCGGAAGTGAGGAGAGCTTGAGAAGGTGAGCAACGTGTGGGTAGGGGGGTAGGGGGTGGAGCGAGCAGGAGGTTAGTAGAGGGTGGGTAGGGGTTGAACAGGGGGTAGAGCGCCCCCCTGAGCACTCACGCCGCGTGCGACACCTGCTGTGGACTGATTGAGCGTCTCTCTCTCTCTCTCTCTCTCTCTGGTCTGACGCCACACTCAGGGCCCTCCGCTCCGCTCCGAATCAGTCGACTGGCCTCGCGAACCAGCGAGAGAAGAGGAAGGGAAGGGACGCTCGACGACAAGGGGCGCTGTCCCCTGGAGCATAGGCAGACCCGCAGGACTCCAGCGCGAGGCGTCAACGGGCGAATACTCCCCCGGTGCACCCGACGGGGGAATTATCACTACAAAATATATACAAGATTTTTTAGACTTTTGATTCATTTATTTTTTATATATATATTTTTTTGTTTTGATTTAACTTCAGATTTTTCTCGGAAAATTTCTGTCACTATTTGATAAATTAAGATCTTTTACCCCGATTTCTGAGTTTTTTCAATTTTATGTCGTTTTTTGTTAATTGTTCTCGATTTATCGGATTTTTCTGAATCTTCCTTCCTTACTTTATTTTGACATTTTTGATGTTGTAAATAATTTTCTTGGGTCCGTTCAATGATTTTCCGAAGTGATTGCCCCCTCGTGTGCACCAGCTGCTCCTTGCGGGGTAAACGGCGTTAATTTTTGCACGCGGCCCCGCTACTACAGTAGTGGTGCAGAGGTGCATCGCGCGCGCACGGTACACATACGCGTTTCTCTTTGTTTTAGTGTATTTGAGTATGCAGAACTCCTGCCCAGGCTGCCAGGGCGTGGCGGGGCGTGGCGGGGACCATTGTAAGCGCTTCATGCTAGCTGTGGGCAGGGCGGGGGTGGGGTTGGGAGTCGCTGGGTGGGAGGCGTACGGCAGCGGGCCGAGGGTATGTACTGAAGCTTTACAAGGCTTGCGGGAGGGGAGGGAGGGAGGGAGGGAGGGAGGGAGGGAGGGAGGGAGGGAGGGAGGGAGGGAGGGAGAACGAGAGCAGGAGAGATACTGAGACAGAGAGACGAGGAGGGGCAGGGGGGATAGAGGGTGTGACGGTGAGAGTGAGTTTAGAAACGTCCACGAAATGGGTGAGGCCGCATTGAAACCGCACGCGGCAGGTCCAAGGCACCGCCCCTGCGGATGCCATGAGAAATTTCGCTGTGCAAGTGCTGCTCATTGCTACAGGGGGCCAGGGCGGGGCGGGGCGGGGCGGAGCGGGCGGGGCAAGGCCCCCTGACACACGAGCACTAGCCTTACGGAGCGACCCACCCCGCCCCGCCCGCGCCCTCCAGTCTGTTCCCAGCCGGCCCGTAACGAGAACGCCTGCTTGCCCCTGGCACTCAGCTCTGGCCCGGGTCGCCCTGGCCTGGGCGCTTCCCCCCGCCTGCCTGCCCCGCCCTGTCAGCCCCTCCACTCCTCCTCCACCAGCATCACATTCAGCAGGGCCGCGGGGCACGCCGAGCTACCCCCTGCGCGGGTGCGGCACAAGGAGGCGGGTGGCGGCCGCACCGCAGGCACGCGCGGAGTAGCGCCACGCGGTCCAGCGCGGGTATACCCCGCGCGCGAGGGTCGCTGCTGCAGGGCACCACCGCACCGCGGCGAGGCTGTTGGCGCCCCTGGCGGGAGCCTGGGCAAGCTACGAGCGGGGTCCGCAGGGGGGCCTCTCCTCTCTGTCGCGGACCCTCTGCGGGCGAGGGGGCGAGCTTGAGGGCGAGCAGGAGCAGGAGGGACCGCGCGGAGAGTGGGACGGACGAAGGGCGGGGCGGTAGGGAGGGAGGGTGTGCACGCTGCTTTTAATGTTCCACGCGCACGGGCACCTGAAGCAGCTACGTACGTTAACCAGGATTCGAGTTCGGACAATGAGAGTTTCAAAACCGCAATCAACTGCAGAGGAACAATTCGGCACCAAACCGAAAAGAGTGCCGAGCACGACACTCACTCCATTAAGGAATGGGAATGCCCCTTCTTTTTTCAAACATATTTGCATGAAAAGCAAATACTGCAACAGTAATTTATTATTATTATTATTATTATTATTATTATTATTATTATTATTATTATTATTATTATTATTATTATAATTATTATTTCTTTTTTAAAGAAAACACACGAGCATGTTTACAGAGGAAATGTTACCCAGTTGGCGAGTCCGTCCAAAAACGCAAACTGGCTCTTCTAACATGAGTCCGCGTCCCGGATTAGGGCGGTGAAGAGTATGGGAAGAGCGGTGGGGGAGGGAGTGGAGGTGCAGCACAGCCAGCGTCCGCTGCATGATCTGCTCGCGGAGTTTTCCGTTTACGGGCGGTGGCGCAGTAGTGGTGGTGCGGGGCGGGGCGGGGCGGGGCGGGGCGGGGCGGGCATCCCCCAACCTGTCCAAAGGCCAGGCCAATCAGCCGCAAGACACCTCTGCAGGGCCTGAGCCGCACCCAGGTCCCGCCCCGCCCCCGCCCCGCCCCCGCCCCGCCGCTGCGGTCCAGCCGCGGAGGATATGACCTGCGCTCGTAAAACATTCTCATACGACGGAACCGGCCGGAAGCCGCTCCGCCGCCGCCGCCTTTGGCCGCCGATGATAAAAGGCCGGAAATGATTATTATTTTTCCTCCCTCTCCTCCCCTATCTTTTTTTTTCCCGAACCGCAAATAAGAGGCAAAAGGTCTGTGCAAGAGGGGGAAACGGAAAGATGGTGTGTGTAGGTGAAAAGGGGGAGGGGGAGGGGGGATTAGGATTCCCGCAGCACGACACGTTGACCATGGGAGGCCAGAGAATCCCTCTGTGCTCCCGGAGGCACCGCGGGCCGTCGTCTCGAATACCGCTTCTGATCCGAGCCGAGCGCAGGCGACGAGTGTGAGATTTAACCTCCCCTTCCCACACAGCCTATCAACCTTCTGGCCCAACTACCTGCCGAGGCAGAGAGGGGAAGGGAGGGGGGCAGGGGGTAGGGGAGCAGGAGTAGTTCCGAGGAGGAGGAGGAGGAGGAGGAGGAGGGGGGGAGGAGGAGGGGGAGGGGGAGGAGGAGGAGGAGGGGGAGGAGGAGGAGGGGGGAGGAGGAGGAGGAGGAGGAGAGGACGGGCAGGAGCAGGAGGGGACTGAAGGGTTCATGGCAACGGAGGACACACCTTGCCGGGGAGCATGCGTATGTGTGAGTGTGTGGGCGCGCTAGCGTGGGTGTGAGAGAGGGTGTTCGTCGGAGTGAAAGGAGAGAGGGAAATGGAGAGAAAGGAAGGGCGGGAGGGGAAGGGGGGTTGGAGCCGCTAACGGAATACGAGATGCCAGCTCCACTGGGGATGCACGGAGCGCCCACCATGCGCCCACCCCGCCCCGCCACTGCGATCTGTTTATCAGAGTCACAGGAGGGAGCGACCCTGGAAGTATGGGAGGTGAAAAGAAGTTCAGGAAGGGAAAAAAGGGAGCGAGGTAGGGCGATGTGGGGGCGATGTGGGGGCGACGCGGGGGCGAGGAGGTGGCGGCGCGGCAGGGGCCTGAACTATACGGCGATTAGGGAGACAGGACATGCGACAGGAGTTCAAGAGAGCGTCATCAATAGACCCGCAACTCCGCAACGCGGAGTCTGAGGCCACCCCTCCGCCGTGACTCCGTGACCTCCCGTCCCGTCCCTCACCCCAGATTCTGCTCGGCTCGGCTGAGCCGGGCTGGGCTCGGCTTGGCTCTGCTCGGCTCGGCTCGGCTCGCGGCCGCGCCGCCCCTTGGGCCTGACAGGTGGAGCCAAGGTGGGGAACAGGAACAGAGCCGCAGACTTAATTCAGGCGACTAAATTACCGGGGAACCATGATGAAACATTATGAAGGCGAAATGAAACAGGTCCGGCCGGCCCAGTCCGGGCCCGACACCGGCTCAGCCTGCCTCGCCCCGGCTCGTCTCGGCTTGACTCGGCTCGACTCGGCTCGGCTCGGCCAGCGTCCTGGAGGGCTTGGCCTGCCTCCGGCCTGAGGCTGCCCATGACTGCCCTAAGGCTGCCGCGTCTCGCCTCGCCCCGGCCCGGCCCAGCCCGGCCCGCGGTAGACCTAAGCCTTCAAGGCCCTGCCCAAGGTCCTGACAAACACTAAACTGAATCAGGCCGGAGACAGGCCAGCAACAGAGGCGACACCTGCCAGCCCAGCCCAGCAGGGACTTGATGGCTCTGTAGGGTGATTCCGCACGCTGGTTTCGTCTCTCTGTCCTTCCTTGTCGCTCTCATGGGGCACGGCCATCAGGAGCAAGAGAGAGATGTCACTACGAAACGCTGTTTGGAATCACCCTGCAGGCCTCTGGTCTTGGAGCCGGGCCGCAGCCAGGCCGACTTATTCCGCAGAGCTCTTTCCTCGACATCTCTCTCGCACTCATGGGCTTCGCCGTATAGATGCGAGAGAGACAGAACTAAGAGAGCGCTCTTCGGAATAAGTCGGCAGGCGGAGATGCAAGCGGTCGCGCAACGAGAGCCGGTGTCGCCGAGCCACCGAGCCGATGTACCGAAGGCGCGAGGCCCGTCCTAACCCGACAAAACGTGGAAAAATACTCCGAGATTGGTATATGTATTGGGACACTACCATTGATCGGCAGCCCCCCGGTCCTGGAGGAGATCCTGGAGGTGAAACTTGGCCCGGAGGGGAGGGGGAGGGGGGGGGGAGAGGAGGGGGTTGGTAGGTGGTGACTGGCAAGGGTTGATGATGCCTTAAATGTTGCATGCACTTTGAAAGGGCTCTCTCTACTGGAGCTACACAGCTTGGTTGCTACACTGACTACACGCAACCACCTCTATTCTCAAGGGACAACCACATGGGTGATTGCTCTGATGAGCGCAGAGACAAGGATATAGTACACTGTCTTATTGAGGTGCATGACCTTTAGTAAACTATAGGAGAGGGCATAAAAAACCATGATAGTCGTAGGTGCCAGAAAAAATTATTGTGGGAAGAATGCACAAAAATAAGGGACCGTAAGAAAAGGAACTTCTGACAATTTCTCTTTTAACTGATCAATATGATCACTTCATGTGAATGGTCCTAAAATTCTTAGCATTAAATAACGGCTCTCAAAAGAAAACCAATGACACATTATTGCTCCATTCACAAATTTTGTTTAGGCTCAGTAAAATTGTGTAACCAATTTATCTCAGAGAAAATACTAATATTTCCTGCTTTGTTTTTCTAACCGGAATACTTTACCCTTTCTTTAATGATCTACGGTTTCTGACTTTTGGGGGTACGACTTCAGTTTACTGATACTGATATTAAAGAAATATACTTATCCGGGGACTAACCTCAAATAGCGCACGAAATTTTTCTCAGGTTTGCTTTCCTTTCCAGTTGAATCTTGTTTTACGTCGATCTCAAAGCCTTCTGAATAATTTCTAACAATTCTGTCTTCATCGAGTTTTTGACTGGAGACTTAACACAACTATCACAAAAGCTAAACAGAACTAAGTAAACCCGGCAATATACAACGACATGTACAGCGACAAGACAAGCGCGAGGCGCGAGCGAGATGTCACGATACGGGAAATTGCGCATGCGCAGTTCAGTTACGTTGTTTATGATGTTGACATTGGTTCTGTTGTTTTGTTTTGTTTGATAATTTGAAATTGGCCCAGCCAAGGAAAAGACGAAAAGACCTATGTGTGACTGTTGTGACCAAACGATTGCAAGTGAAAGAATTGTTAAACAATGAGGCCGAAATGTTACTACATTGTTTGGAAGTAGTCGCTGTTGCTAAATTTTCGTGAGGACATCAAAATATTTTAATAACAGGTGTCGTGGAATCTTCTTGTGATGTCCTATTTAAAGGTATATTCAACGTATTAAACCAACTATTTCCATCAGGGGCAGATCATCCTTAGTGATTACAAGCCGAGAGACTCAGAGTCTTTCTAATTTAGGCTCTTCAGGTGTCCCATAACCTCGCATACAGACTACTTTTGTTTTTACAGATGATCAGCTGATCCCTGTGCAATCTTCTTGCTCCGGTGTCTCGTCGTCAACTCTCCTTTTGCATTTACCATTCTTGTAACAAACCAAGAGAAGGCTATGGAGAAACTGGTGAGTAAAATATTTGAAATTTTTATTTTATATGTGAGATGAATTTGGTTCATGATTCACTGTCGCACACTTTTGAATCTCAACTACGATAAAAAGGACAAAAGTAGAAAAGCTAGCGCCTGTTCTTTTTTTTTTTAATTTTTTTATTTATGACTGGTATAGTCTGTTTTGTTGATTTTATTGTGTCGTCTACTCTCATAAGCTTCCATTGCAACTAATTTGTATCAACCTTTAACCTTTATTCCGTTGCAAAGATTTCTGTTAAACATTCAACAGTTTGTCCTGTGATTAGTTTGTTCTTTTGTCTCTATTTTTATCTCCATGTCTTCATTCTTAAAGCACACTCACCTTGTTCTGTTTCCTCTCAAGCTCTGGCATTGCATAAGAAAATGTTCGAACATGTGTAACAATTCAATCTCACTTATCCATTCAAGACCCGGTTTAATTTAAGACTCTCATTTTATCTGAAGCGGTCGACATATTTTGTGTAAAGTCACCCCATCAGTGCAGTTGACCCGAGTGCGCTCCAACCACACTCTTCTCAGTGGACCGCTGCTGGGCTGGACGCTGCGCCGCGCGCCCCTCGCCTCGCCTCGCCGCGGTGGTAGGGGTTGGTTTGGGTGGGGTTGGCCGCACTGGCGATAGATGTTGGGGAATTAGCCTCAAAAAGATCTCATATTTCAGGCAGTGCGGGGCCGAGTAGGGCCTGGCCTGCGGCGGCCCCGTGGCTGTCCTGCCCCGCTGCCCCCCCCCCCCCCCCCCCCCGGCCTGCTCTTCCCTTTACCCCTCGATCCTCATGCCCCCCCTCCCCCCCCCCTCCTCACTCAAGCCCTCTCGGCCCCTCCTGCCCGGCGCCTGGCGCCCGCGCGCGCGTTTGCTGTACTACTACCTCCCTTTCATTCTCCCCAGTGAGTCAAACTGAATTTCTGCCACAATAGACTGCATGGAGGAAGGCGGGGCCGGCAGGGGCGGGGTCCGGCCCTGGTTCACCCAGGCGGCCCCGGTCGGGCCGGGCCGGGCGTCCAGCACAGCCTGGCTGACAGCCAAAAGGCGAGCCAGTCAATTACACGATAGTTAGTTCTTCCCTCTAGCAGCGCGGGCTTTGGACTGCCCCGCCCCGCCCCGCCCCGCCCCGCCCCGCCCCGCCCCGCCCCGCCCCGCCCCGCCCCGCCCCGCCCCGCCCCGCCCCGCTCCGCTCGCCTCGCGGCCCGCGGAGTCACTGCTGTCTGTCGAACGGTCCTCCCTCGCCCTCCCGCCGGCCCACTTCTGACAGGTCAGGAAGGAGTCTTCTTTCACCAGAGTTTGAATTAAAACAAATTCGGTTATCTGTTTGTTGAGAGGCACCGGGGGCCGGGGGCCGGCAGGCAGGGGCGGCGCGGCGCGGCCGGCCTGGAGGTTTGCCCCCCTGCCTCCTCCTTCCCTTCGCCCGCCCGCCAGCGTGCGGCTGTGTGGCGAGTTATCAAGTTGGGAGGTAGTTTGCTGCACTTCTTCTGCTGTTGCCGCTGTTGCCAAGACACGCCCCCCTCCCTGCCCCCATCTCGCCCTTCCCTCCTTAACTCCCACCTTCTGTTCCGCCTTTCCCCTTTCTCCTCGTTGCATATCGTTGCCGCGCGCGCCCGCCCACCCGTGTGGTGTGTCTGTGTGTGTATGTGTGTGTGTTTGTGAGGAGGGTGAGCGTTCTTCTCACACCCGCGCTCGTGCCCCGCGCGCGCATTCCTAGGGTGACGAAAAAAGGGTGGGTGGCAACCTGAAACTGTTTTCTCGTTGAGAGGTCTGAAACCAAGATGTGAGGCGTGTGCGCGGCGGCGACCTATGGAGTAAAAGGATGTGTTTTACTCTCTACTCTGCCCTTCCCGTTCGCCCCATTCTCCCGTTTTCTCTTCTCTCCTCTTCCCCCCCCCCCCTCTCCCACGCCATGCCCCGTGGGCCACCCAACCAACCCCACCCCCGCCCCGCAGGCCACCCTGCCCGCCCCCGCGGGAACAAGCGCTCTCCTCTCCTCCGCAGCAACGAGGTATGAAGAGAGACAGATAGCTCTCCGCAGCACCTACATATGCCGTCATAGATAGAGATGGCTTACCGCCCCTCGTGGTAGGAAAAAAGAAAAGAAAAAGGAAACTGTAAATACTTTTGCGTAATGCACATGATTATCTTTTATGAGAAGTGGAGTCAGACTTGCTGGACGGACGTTACCCTCCTGTTTGCAGTGGACGGTTTGGGTTACGAGTAAGTCAAACCGAAAAGGGACCGGGGGGGGGGGGGGCGGATAGAAATATATAAAAGTGGAATAAGCAAGGGATGGAAAGGAAATGAAACGGGAAAAAAAAGGAGAGATCGAAAAGAAAAAGTGGGCTGCAAACGCAGCTCGCTTGCCCCGCCCCGCCCCGCCCTTCTCTCCTATAAGTTATAGGCAAATCTCGGAGCCTTGCGACTCCAGCCGTAGAGCAGCAACGCAAGCTTGTGGGGGTGTGTCGGACGGGGCGGGGCGGGGCTGGGCGGGGCCGGCCGCTACCCTGGCCGCCAGCTTGGCCCTGGCCCTGCTGAGTGCCGAGGAGGGATGCGCAAAAAGCAGACACGAAATTCTTGTTTCCGCCGCCACCACCGTCGTGGTGGAGGCTGCTGCAGCCCCGAGGGGCATTCAGTTAGCTGGCCTGGCGGGGTCCCTTATGAAAGGCTCATCACGGGCTGACGGGCCTGTAGCGGCCTCGCCCCGCCCCGCCCCGCCTTGGCCGCAATGCGGATGCACTGCCGCGGTGGCCGCGGCCCGCAGATACCCCGCGCTGCAGGGAGCCGAAACCTCAGGCGGGCCGCGAGGCCTCTTGAGCGAGGGGTACCGCGGTCCGGGTCAGCCGTCTGATTCCGAAGGTAGTTCTCGTACCTACGTCCTTCTTGCACTCATGTGGCCCTGCCATCGGCCTGCCGTCTGATTCCGAAGATCGCTCTCGTGTCTCCGTCATTGTTTTACCTATGGCGGTGCCCTATGCTGGGTATGGCAGGGCCCTATGAGTGCGACAAGGACAGAGGTGCTAAAGCGATCTTCGGAATCAGAACGGCTGCCCATCCCCAACGTAGAGCACTGCCGTACTGTGTGTTCTTCGGAATCTGACGGGCACTGCTTTGCTGCAATGAGGGGGTAAGGGGGGACGAGAGAGAGAGAGAGAGAGAGAGAGAGAGAGAGAGAGACGCATCGGGCCTTTAGCATATGCTTTCAAACGTATCAGCGTTTGAGCTTTTGCAGTTAGATATTTTCTTCCTATAAAATATCTCTTTGTGAATGACCATCGCCTCCCTACTCCCCCTGATGCGCTTAAAATCGCAACATTTCCTGCTAGAAGTCTCCACGACGGCAAACTTTGGCGGCAGCGCGGGGCGCCGCGCCCGCCGGGCTGCCGTGCCCCCCCCCCTTTTTTTTCCTCTCCCCTTCCGCCGTCGCGATATTGCTTCCAGAACGTCGCCTACCGGGTTTATTGCTGTTCCAACTAGTTTGCTTTCGATGACGACGACAAGGTGCCGGTCGGCCGGTCTAGTGGAGAGTAGAAGGAAAAAGGGGGGGGGGGGGCGATAGATTATCATCGTCACCATCCTCATGCCGTTTGCCAGCGCGGGACAGGACAGCGAGCTGAGCAGGCGTCCCCCCGCAGGGCCCCGCCCCGCCTGCTTGTCACGCCACCAGCGAGCCCCTTCATCAGCGCTTATGAATGTGTGCGTGTGTGTGTGTGTGTGTGTGTGTGCGTGTGTGTGTGTGTGTGTGTGTGTGTGTGAGAGAGAGAGAGAGAGAGAGAGAGAGAGAGAGAGAGAGAGAGAGAGAGAGAGAGAGAGAAGTAGAAAGGGCGAGTCTGTTAGCGAAGTGAGTGTGTGTGCAGCCCCGCCTACATGGGTGTAGGAGGGGTGTGAGAGTGTGTTGTCGATTCGGCGACACGTCCCGTGCCCAACATCAAGTAGACAAACGTTTGCAGACAACGACAGTTCATCTTGGCGACACGTGATGCCGGCAGCAGCAGCACTCTCTCTCTCTCTCTCTCTCTCTCTCTCTCTCTCTCTCTCTCTCTCTCTCTCTCTCTCTCTCTCTCTCTCTCTTTCTCTCTTTCTCGTGCCTCTCTCTCTCGTGCTTCTCTCTTTTCTCTTTCTTCTGCTTCTTGCCCTCTCCCGTCGCAGCCCCCATCCATCCCACTGTGTCTGTAGCGTCTGTTCGTCAGCCTCCAGTCTTGTAACGTACCTTATCCCCCTATTTCCCCGGTAAAGATCAATAGCCGAGCCCGCCTCCCCCCCCCCCCCCCCGCGCTCCACTCCCGGTCCTCCCGCTCAGCCCGCGACTGTCTGGTCTGTCCTCTTCAAATCACGGGGATTCCTATGTTTTATTCCGAGGCTGCGGTGCGATCTTTGGTGTTTTCCGGGGTGCATGTCGCATTCTGTTTGTCTTTCCCGCGCGGGACGGGAGGAGGGCCAAAGGTGGAGAATGAGGTGGGGAGGGTGGCGCCGTGGCCACTCGGCGGGGCTCTCCTTAGCGGCTGCAGCACCACAAATGTCGAAGAAAGAGATAAAAAAAATATAATAATAAAAAAAGACTGGCATGAAAAGAAAAATCTCTCCAATATTCCCTAATCCGTTTCGATCCGCGGGACTCTGCTTTTACTCCGCATCCGTCCAGTTTAGCAACGTTTTCTCTCTCGTTTTTCCCCCCTCTTTCTTCTTACGTATACTCTTCTTCCCGTTCGGTCCCTGCGCGTCCAACATGTATGAAAAATTGAGTCCCCGGTCGCGTGGCGGGGCGGGTCGGTCCGTGGCTCCGTGCCGCCACGCCCCGTCGCCCCCCGTACCACTCCCGTACAGCTTGAGCCCCACAGGTTCGTCATGCGGGCACCGTCGAGCCGGGTCGGGACGCAGATCCTGGTCGCAGGAGACTCCTTCTGCTGATCATTTCCGTGCCAAAAATTTAAGAGATTGGCTGTAATTTCGGAGCGCATTTCATCTTTTCACTCTGTTAAAACCGACCGAGGGGGAAACAACTCCGAAATTTTTGGACACCTCGTAATTTAGGAAAATTAAGAACAAATCATAAATATTAAAAAAAAAATCAGAAAAAAAATTAGAAAAAACAATCACAAAAATTCAGAGAAAATTTAGAAAAATTCAAGAACATTGACAAAATGTTTGCACCAAAATTCAGAGTTGTTTCCCCCTCGGTAAAAACCTTTACGGTGAATTTCACTGATTCCCCCTTCGAATAGATCATTGAGCGGTGGGGGGGGGGGGGGGGGGGGGGGATAAAGTAGGTCGTCTGATAGCCCGACACCGCGCGGGTTCAGCCTGCTGCTGCTGCTTTTGGCGTCGCGAAGCAGGGGAGGTTATAGAGCCGCGGCCGGAGCGGCCCAAGGCGCTGCCGTTGTGGCACTAAGTAGAAGATCCCCAGCAGCTCGGAGGGTCGTGTGCCGCAGGCAGGCAGGCAGAGGCAGCAGGGCCGCCGACCACGACGAGATCCTAACGAAAGCGGACACGGCGGGGAGAGGGATAACGGGGAGAGCGCCAAGCCGCCACACTGGGGCCGAGGGGGGTGGTGGCATCATGTATGAGATTCACCAGGACAAGTTGCGAAGTGCATTACTCACTGTGTGGCATACGGGCGGAAGTCTCCGCGGAGGGCGTGGCGACGAGAAGCGTCACGGCGTGTGTGTGTGTGTGTGTGTGCGCGCGCGCGCGCCCCCCAAGGATAAAGGGGATGAGGGAAAAATATACATAAGTGGCCCTGACTCCTCTGCTCCGCACCGCCTGCACACTGTAATAAAACCAAGTGTGCTGCTGTTGAACTCTTGTAAGCGTACAACTCGCCCTCTTTAACACGTGCAAGTGTTCAATCCACTGTTGAGCAATGGTGCAGGGCTTGTAAGTGTATATACACTTTGCAAGTGTTTACACACCGTGGTGAGGGTCGCTTTCGTGAGATGAACGTCGTGTGAGATAGAGCCACACGGCGCTGCTCATTGCGCTTCGCAGTTAATGTTCATTTGAAACTCAAAAAATCTCAGTCGAATTTGAAAAGTAAAAAGACACAGATTAAGACTATCGTAGTTCAGAAACAAAAACTGCTTACTCTTCGATTTTTTTCTTGTTTTCGGAACCACTCAACTCTCTGCCCTCCGCATTCTCCTCCCTCCTTCCTTACCCCCCCCCCTCTCTCTCTCTCTCTCTCTCTCTCTCTCTCTCTCTCTCTCTCTCTCTCTCTCTCTCTCTCTCTCTCTCTCTCTCTCTCTCCCTCCAGTTTCCCGCCCAATTATCACGTCCACTGCCGCCCTTTTCGTCCGGTCTGTTACACGCCAGATGTGGCGCTGCGTGTAGGCGAGGTGTGTAGGGATGGGGGCGGTGGGGGTGGGGGTCGTAGAACGCCACCCCGAGCTCTGTGGTCCAGAGAGAGAGAGTAGAGAGTAGTTGGAGAGCGTGACAGCGGACGCGGTAAACGGTACAAAGGTTTTAATTTTTTTCCCCACCCGCTGTCGTTGTTTTAAAAGGGTAGTCGTCGGCGGGGGCGGCAAGTGTGATGAGCCAGCAGCGTAGGCACATCAGGGTGGCGGTGAAAAACACCCGCACCAACTGGCACCGACATGCACCCCACCGCCCGGCCAAGTCACCCCCTCCACCCTCACCGCCCCCTGCGCACTCCCAACCCCCAGCCCCCACCCCCACAGTGCCCCTGCTGGCCCCTGCGGCGGCTCATGGTGACGCGCGGCCCGGTCGAGAGGGGGCACTTGCCCTGCTCGCCCTCCCGAAAGCCCTGATGATACCCACCCGGCCGCAACTCCGGATGAGGTACAATATAACACACGCGAAAACCCGAGGGATCCCTCGCTATAAATTTAAGCGTACACAGATTTTTCTAATTTTTCTCGTTTTTTTTTCTGACTTTTCTTGACTTAAACTGATTTTTTTCTAATTTTTCCGTTTTGATCCCTGATTTTTCTCCCAGATTTTTACTTGATTTGTTTCAGATTTTTTACTGATTTTGTTTTAGGGTGTACACTGATTTTTTTGAGTGAAGGACCCCTCGGTAAAACCAAGTTCTGGGATTCCCAGGATAGTCGAAAACCAGGAGATGCCCGCAGGAATTTATTTCCAGGAAACCCAACCCTGCGAAGCCTAGGGTTCATCCTGGGAAGCCCAGGGGATCCTCTGGAAATCATTTCTAGGGCGTCTCCTGGTTTCCACCCGCCGCGGGAATCCGAGGTCTTGGTTTTACCGGGCGCGCCCTTTCTTTGGCCATCATTTGCAAGGATCGTGTTGAAACCGCACTGTAAAATCCTTTGCAAAAAAAAAGTGTAGCTGCTAATTATAATTGAGAACCGATCGCGAGCGGTCTTTTTCGCGTTACGAATAGTGAAATCCATCACGATTGTGAACAAATGTCTTTAAGCAGGCTTCAATGAAGGAGCCAAGGGATTCGACAGTGCGTTCAGATGCAAGTAAAAATCGTTACGATGATGGACTTACATATACTCTCAAGAACATATTTCTCCAGGTGTGTTGAACCCATGACCTGTCTCACCTTACCCATGTCTTTCCCACCCGCGTGTTCTGGGGTCGAACCGAGCCCAGCCCGAATAACCCAACCCGGACCCAGCCCAGCCTCGGACGCTCGCGGGAGGAAAAGATGAGGCTATTTTTACGTGTGGCCCACACCGACAGTCTCGTGGCGGCGCGCGGCTGGAGGCTGGAGGGGCGACCTAGAGAGAGTGGACCCGGGGGACCTCCGGAGCGACTTGCCAAATCATTTTCCTGGTTAAAATATTATTGCCGAGCTGCTCGAAGATTTATCTTTTTTCTCTCGTCGTTTCCATCAAATGAATCATATTTCATGTGATTCTTTTCGTCGCTGATCTTTATTAGTGGAATTAATTCACCCTGAGAAACACTTTCCGTATAGAGTGTCCATGTCTATGGAGTGTACATGCTCATGCACACTGTTCTGAGCAATAAAGTGTGCCAGTGGGCAGAGTGTTTGCAATACGCGTCACATGTAAACGACTGTCTTGCCAGAAGACTATCGGGCATGACGGTCGTCTTCCCCAAAGACAGTTTATTCGACAGGTGGCAGACAAAAGTCGGACACGGCCCTATCCACCCTCATAATAGCATCGTGCGATAATTTTAACCCCCTATACTATCACGGCGCGATAATTACCCCCCCCCCCCCTTTCCCCTCTGCTATCACCGTACGATAACTCTCCTCTCCCTCCCATCACCGTGCGAGAATTTAACCCTACTGTAATACGCAGTGTAATACTTTGGAAGACCACGTTATTTAGAGTAAAGATTTTTTTTTAAAATGATGAGAATCCAAGTAATGCCAGAATATTCGCACTGCAAAAAGTTAAATTAAAATTCAGAATTTTAAAAAAATTAATAGGAAAATCCACGACAGCTGTACACCAGCACCCGAAATTGTCATATCCTCGCCTAAAACTTTGCGTTTTTCTTGTCCGCCTCCATTTTCATTTGCAGAACTGAAGCCCTCTGGTAAAAGTGTTTTTGCCACTTTGCCATGTGTCCGCGCAAAAGCGTTTCGGGTGTGTTTCCTCAGCGTAGCAGTAGAGGGGGCCGCGCGGGGGCAGTGTGCCCCGGCGTCGCTGCCGACTTGGAATGCCAGTCTGGCTCCCCCCGCTCCCCTCCCCCCACCCCCACTTAAGCAAGGGGGCTCGGCCGGGGCCCGGGGCGACGACGCTGCTGGCGCGGCGTCCTGGCGGGGCGGGTACAACACTTGGGGCAATCAGCTGAAACTGCGTCGGCGTGGCGAACAAAAGAAGTTGGACGCAAACGAACGGATACTGACGTTCCGTCCCGCGCCATTCCGAGAGGAGGGCGCCATCAGGGACGTGCAAATGCTGCCCCCCTCCCCCCCTCCTCCGCAACCCCCTCCCCCCGACGCGTCATTCTCCCCGCGCCTCAATTCTCATCCCAATGCCACTCAACCCCGATTCTGTTTTCTAGCGAGACGTGGACTGGCTTAAGCCTAATCTTTTCTTTGCGAGCGCCGGCGCGGGTGGTGGAGTTTTCTTATGCTTCTGACCCCTCTCCGCTCCGGCCCGGAACAGGGATCTCATCCCGCACCCGCCGCTCAAAAACGTAAAATGTAGCTCTAGGGCTTTTTTTTTAAATAACCTCTCTTGCCAAGGAGTGTAGCGTAGAAGCGCGCGCTGCCGCTCAATCTAACTGAGAAGCTATTCTTAATCTCCCACCAATGAATGTTTATTTCTTATACTTTTCTAATCTTCTTCTTCTTCTTCTTCTTTTTTTTTTTTTAATTTTTATGTTTGTTTTAGAAAAAAACATCAATTTATTTCTGAGATGCCTCGCTGTTTTTCGCGATGTTGTGCACCCGTATTCGGTGTACGTGTCAATCATTGGCGACAGATGCCGGCCCAAAATATGACGGATACGTATCTGAGTAGCGAGAGGAAAAGGGGTGGGCCGGGAGCGTCTCGCCCCGCCGAGCCCCCGCCTTGTTTCCCGTCCCTTTCTCTCCCTCCGTCTCTCCATCCGTTTCTCCTTCTCCCTCCTCGCGCGCGCTTGCTCTCCTCTCGCTGCTCTCGCACCGAACGAGGGTGCGGGAAGAAGGTAGAAAAGGGGGGGGGGGGCGAAGAAAAAAGATTGATTTGCGTAAAATACTGTCTGTGATTATGAGAGCGCGCTGCCAGCCGCCGCCGTCTGGGACGGGGCAAGGGCGCGGCGGGATGGGGCGGGGCTGGAGGGAATTAAGAAGGTCCCAGGATGGTAATGGATTTATAATGTGTGCGTCACGACAAAGAAATTGCGCGCGTGTCAAGTTTGCACAGCGGAGGCGCGGCGCGCTGGCGCGGTGCTACGGAACTCTTCTCGAAGGCGCAGCACCGCCTGCTCCTGCTCAGCAGTCTGATATTCTATATCTCACAAACACCTCAAACTTTAAAAAAATCTGAAATCGGTGAAAAGAAAAGAAAATAATACATATAAGGAAAACTATTTTTTTGTTTATTTAGTTTCCTCTGTTAGCTCATACTCGTCGAACGGTCATATGGGACAGTTGCGGTCAGACCGTTTTTTTGAGATGTTTTTGTGCTGTTCCCGTTCTTCTTCTTCTTCTTCTTCTTCTTCTTCTTCTCCTTCTTCTTCCTCTTCTTCCAGCTCGTCAGCCTGAAATAATAATCCATTCCCGTCTACTCTGACATTTAGTGAAACCATTGAGGAAGAAATCAATCAAACTACTACAGTGTTGAGGAGCATTATGGTTTTTCGAAATTTGCCGCGCGGGGACCGGCTGGCCGTCCCGCTCGCCCGCTTGCGCCGCATCGCTCGCCCGTCCCGCCGTTATCATGCACCGCGTCCCGTTCCGCCCCGTCCATCCCTCAGTGCCAGCCCTCCCCCCCCCCTCCACGCCAATAATAATCGTTCATGCGTCTATAATTTAAATTCTCTCGGTCGACCGCTTCGGCGAACCCATAGGCCCATTCATACATGTAGGACCCTCGAAAGTATTGATCCCCACTATAGCCTTGTTTATTGTGTGCATGCATCTCTCTGGCCAATGAGAGCAGAAGAGTGGGGCCGGCAAAGAAGAGCGAGAGAAAGCATAGGGGAGAGAGGGGGGCGGGAGGAGAGAGAGAGAGTGAGATAGAGGATTGGGGGTGAGGAAAGGGAGGACGGTAGGGAGTGCGACTTGACTTCTGTGGCTGGGTCCGGGTCATTCATAAGAAATAGCTTCTTTCAAGGCCGCCGCACCGCACCGGACCGCACCGGGAACAGAACCCCCCAAACCCCCGGTGCTCCAGCCTCACCTCTCTCCCTGCGCGTCCACGGATATCTCTCCCTCTCTCCAGGACTAACCCCCCCCCCCCCCTTCCTCATTCGCCTCCTAGTTCGCGTCGGACATTTGGACAAGACGGAGGACAAACTGACCCAGTTCGGGAATGCAAGACGCAGGCACGGGGTGGGGCGGGGCGTGGGAGGGCATTCCCGCGCTCTTAAGCAAGCGCTGCTTGCCGGAGATGTCTACGAGATCCCGCCCTGGATTCTCTCTCCACTCTCTTCTTTCCCCTCTCCGTCCTCTTTTAACACCTGTTTCTTTCACCCTCTTTCAATTTTGTCACCCCTTTCTCGTCACGCGCATTCGAGGGCCAAATCGGCTGCACATGAAACGCTCTTCCTACACCTGCTGTCCTCCCCTCTTTCTCCCCCCTCCCCCACTCCCTTTCTCGCTCACACACACACACACTTTTTCCCCTCTCCTCTTCGTCTCTCTCGCACTCGCGGTGGTCTCCATCCGTCTCTCTCGCGCTCACCATTACCGCTGCGCGCGTTGCGGTCGCCATACAAAGGGCCCCAGCCGGGCTTATTAATTTGCATGTCATTTAAGTGCCGCACCCCTTTCCGCACCCCGCCCCGCCCCGCCCCGCCCCGCCCCGCCCCGCGCACCGTGATGAGGCGGGCGTCCGCCGTTTGGCTTTGAGGTTCTCAAGATGAGAGGAGCCGACTCCAGTCTCATCCGCACCACAAGCAAAGCGTCCCCTTGATCTGATTTGGGGACCGCGTGAGGACGCAGTCCTTCCCTCGCACCCCCCCCCCTCCCTTTTTCCCCCGACACCCCACTCCTGCATTTCCCAAGCCGAAAATTATTATGTATTTTTGGGGGATTCAAAATAGTGGTGCTTAGCCTTGAAATGAAATGAGTGGAAATAGGCGGTCTGGTTTTCTTTTAGCGAGAAAAGCTCAAGCACAGGGTGGCCACGCAACCTGGAAGTCAGGGAAGTCAGGGAAAAGTCAGGGAAATAAAAAGTGGTCAGGGAAGTCAGGGAAAAGTCAGGGAAATGGACGGGCGGTCAGGGAAATCCGTGCGAAGTCCCAGATCGTTTCAAATCTCACGCTTGTTTTCCCCCCGGGACGGCAGCAACAAACGTGGCACTTATTTTCTATTTGCTTGCATAATTTTCTCGAATTCAAAAGTACGAAAATGTTTTTGATGTGCCTAAAATACGGTAAAATTTACTGGCTAGCACGGTAAAAAAAAGTCAGGGAAATTTGCAAGAAAGTCAGGGAAAAGTCAGGGAGAAGTCAGGGAAATCGAAAATTCCGATCGCGTGGCCACCCTGAAGCAGAGCATGGGCGTTTTGGGCAAATGCCCCATGGTCGCGTCCTAAAGGCAGCCTGAAATGTAGGCAATATGAGGTGCAAAACCCCTGTACAGGCAACCCACAGCACAACGCCCCTCCCGTCATCTGGACTTAAAACCGCACTCGAAGCAGAGTTCGGAAGCTGCAAGAATTTCGGTTTTGAATGTAGAATGGATGCTGTACAGGATGGCGGCGAGCTGGACCAATTCTTGAGTGCAGGCTGTGTTGTGTTTGCTCTCGGCCGGCGCTGCAGAATGAGAGCCAGCGCCGGTATCACGGCGACCGCACTGGGCAGCGCCCCGCCCCGCCCCGGCCTGGCCTGGCCCGGTGCTCCGGCTGGCCCGGCCCTCCCGTCCCTCCCGGCCCTCCCGGCCCTCCCGACCCTCCCGACCCTCCCGGCCCTACCGGCCCTACCCTGCTCCTCGCCTACCCGCTCTCTTCCCAGGGGACGCGGCTAAGGCACCCCTATATCTTGTTTAGGTTGGTGGCACCACCCCCGCTTCGCCCGGCCCAGCCCGGCCCCGCCCCACCACGCCCCGCCCTGCAGCACGACCTGGGCCACCAAGTCCTGCACTCGCTCTCGTCATGTACCTATATTTTTCTATTAGCTATATATTCGAGTTGATGTATGTAATCTCATTAGGGAGAAGAAAACTTTCTTTAACTTTTGGGGGATTTTAAAATCCCCCTTGGGCTAAAATGCGGCGATTGAAGTCAGCGGGCGTGTCGCGCTCCTCCTTCCATTCACTGGAATGCAACGTCGAGTCCGGCCTCTCGACCCTGACCCGTCGCGTTACACGCGGAACTCGGGGTTCGGGGTTTCAATATAGTCCGGAGGCGAAATTTTATCGCCAGTTAAATTTTTAGGACGCCGTATAACGCCGTGCTATCCCGAAATTCTTTCCTGCTCCTCTCCCCCCGCCCCGGCCCGCCCCGTGCTGCGCGCCCCGCTGCCGCAGCCGTCGCCCAGTCTGGCCCCCGCCACGCCACGCCTCGCCACGCCCCGCCCGCCACCCCCGCGCCGACTCCCTGGGCGGTGCGGGGAGGGTCAAGAGGCCTTCGTCTCGCACAGTGTCCAAATCTGCGACCCACCGCATCGCAGGTTCGAATACTGAACGCTTATTTTAAAAACGGTCGAGAAAAGAGAAAGAATCCGCGTTCCGCCTTTTCCTTCTCCTCTGTCAGCTCCTCACCACGGTTTCCTCTCGCCTCATCCCTGTTCCTCCCACTTTCCCCTACATTCTCTCGCGCTCTCATCTCTCCCCCCTTCGTCAGCCCCACCCACCCGTAGGGCGATATGGGGGGCGGGGGGGTCTAGGGTAGGGCATGCTGGCTGGTGGTGCGCGGTGTGGCGGGGCGGGGTGGGGTGGGGCGGGGCGGGCCGGGGTGGACCCACGGATGCTGGAGCAGGCTGGTCCAATATTGATCTGGGGGTGGGAGGGACGCAGTGGCTGGGGGCAGCGCAGCACCACGGGGGTGAGTGGGGGGACGGGCAGGGCACGGTATGTAGGTCTCAGGCTGGCGGTGGGGGCTCGGGGCCGGGGAGGTAGGGCGGGGTGGGGTGGGGTGGGGCGGGGCGGGGCGGGGCTGCTCGGGGGCTCGGGGGCGCGCAGGGTCTGGCTCTGCAGTCGGAGCTAGCTGGTGGGCCCGCCAGGCTGGCCAGGGAGTGCGGAGTGCCAGTGCGGGACGGCCAGCGTGACAGACTGAGAGACAGAGAGAGAGAAAGAGAGAGGGTAGAGAGGAGTGGGCCGAGAGAGAAGAGGGACAGAGAGAGAGAGTGCGGAGGAGACCAAGCATCGACGACGGAGTTGAAGCCTGCAAGCAGTCACAGTGTATGGCCATAAGCTCGCTCGGTAGGCGCGCCTGGCGGTCCCCGGGGCCAGGCCGAGCCCGAGCGGCGAGCCCAGCAGCCTGCACGGCCTCCACCACCGCCGCCGCCGCCGCCAGCACCAGCGCCTGCGCGGCCCGCGCGGCCTGCTGCAGGGCCTCCACCAGCAGGCCTCCGCCAGGGCCTGCTCCGCCAGGACTGGCGCGGGTGGCCGCGAGGATGGCGCCGCTCGCGCTGCTGGCGCTGCCCGCGCCCAGCTAGAGCACGAGCATGTATGGCAGTGGGCAGAGGGGGTCCCGGCCCCGGCCTCGGCCCCGGCCCCGGCCAGGCCTCTGGGGCTGCGGGGCGGTGGCCATGGACCCAGCGGCCCTGCTGCTCCTGCTCGTCTGCTGGCTCGCGCTCATCCAAGGTAAGCAGCGCAATGTTATACCACTAGTGGGGGGCGGGGCGGGGCGGGGCGGGGCGGCCCGCGAGAAATGGAGGCGAGGAGCAGAGTTCGCGTTCGGGAGGGACCTGGACGCCTCCGAGAATGACAGGTGTGAGCAGGATAGAGCTACGGTCAGGCTCGGGCGGGCATCTCACTCCCACTTGTCGTTCTCGGACGCGCCCGGGTCTTTTGACCCGCCAGAATGAAAGCGCTATCGAGGAGGGCTCTGTTGGAGGCTGCTGACGGTTCAGCAGCCGCCCCCCTGAGCGCGGAGGTCAGGAGGCGATCCTTGTCTGATGGAGGCTTTTGTTGGTGTGGGAGTATGTGTGTGAGAGTGGGTGCGTGCGTGCGCGCGCGCGCAAGCGCACCTCCAGAGAGAGAGAGAGAGAGAGGGGTAAGACTGTTGATGGCGCGCTGGTGCGCGATCATGATGTCCAGCATGCAGTGCTGGCGGGAGGCCCGTCTAGAAGGCCGTGACCGCGGAGTGGGCGGGCAGTGCGCGTGCGTGTATGTGAGCGTTTGTCCAGGTCTACATTCGAGTGTAAGAGAGAGAGGAAGAGAGAAAAGGAATCCCACTTGAGTGAAGAGAGATGTGAGCACGTCGCACGGGGTACAGGGAGCTGCATGGCTCTACCTGCTAGTATCTTTTCGCATATGCGGGGAATATAAAACATTCGCGACCAAAAAAATAAAATAAAATAATTTAGCTACAGCACGCTCCTCTGTGTGCGCGTGTGTGTATATGTATGTGTGCGCGCGCGGCCGCGCGCCCAGGAGCGAGTGGGAGGTGGGAGGATGGGTTGGGCCCTGTTACACTGTTAACTTTTAGGGTACAGACTTGCCCGGGGCACCCGGTTTATCCAAAGCGTACGCTCGAGCTATGCGTACACACTTGAGTTGTCCTCAAATAGCGTACTGCTCGCGGTAATGGGCAACCTTCGTCAACTGCCAGCTGTCAAGGCTAATCGGGTGCGGTTACCGCATGCGGTATAAACAAATCGTAAACATGCCATCCGCCCACGCTTCCGAGGAGTCCGCGAATAGCGTACAAGCTGACCTCACATAGGGTACAGGACATTAGATTAAAAAAAAAGTACTCTTAAGTCGTTCCTCCTTTTCCTTGTCATTCCTCGCACCCCTCCCACCTCCCTTCTTCCCTCTCTCCCCCTTTCCCTTCTTCCCCCTACCACCCCTCCCCATCATTCCACCGCCTCTAAGACTCATGTGTAGCCGGGTCAGTCCTACTGGCCGCGAGATACGCATTTTGTTCGGCAGTGCCGGGATTCGATCCCCAGCCATACCAAACTCAGCGCTCACGCTTCGGTCGGAACCTACTGAGCTACGGAGCCATCGTGCCGACAGACTGTTCTTCGACCCATCCCATTACAAACACTGCATGGTGTCTCTGCAATGCTGCCCCTCCCCCCCCCCTCCACCCCGCCTTGCCTCGCCCCCGCACCTGTCTTCGGCCCCCTCCACGTCCCCCCGCTCCTCCTTCCCACCCTGCTCCTCCCTCCCCCGCCCCTTCTGAGAGCGACGTTGTGTTGGAGGTTGGAGGCTCCCACTGCCGGCCCGCGCTGAAGAAGGCCAAGTCAATGACACGACCCTTCCGGGGAAACAATAGGTTGGCATGCCGGGGTGAGTCCTTTTACCAGATACCGCGCGGCCGGCGTTGACGAGGGTGTGACAAGTGCAGAGATGCAGGTGCAGGATGCAGCAGAGAGGCGGTGGCAGGCCGAAACGCTACGCACCGCCACCTCAGCACTACGCCAGGCCACGACGACCTACCACACAGTGGTCGACTACCTGCGTCGCTGTTCTGAGGAGTCCGCGAACAGCGTACAAGGCATCCCCCCCGCAACCCCCCCCATACCCCTCCGAGCTGAGGTGTACGCTGTGCGAACACAACTACAAATTGTACCCAAAAAATGTACCCTCCTCTTTTACCGTGTACACCGGTGAATAGACCCTCTTTTGCTTTGAGCGGACGGTCCGGTCCGGTCCGATCCGGTCCGGTCCGATCGGGTCCGATCCGGTCCGGTCCGATCCGGTCCGGTCCAGGTCTGCCGACAGGATAGCGCGCGGGCGGGCGGAGGGATCTTCTCTCGCTATCACGGCCGATACTCGCCGACGGGACGGGGGTGGGAAAGGTGGCGCGGCGGGGCGGGGTGGGGCGGGGCGGGGCGCCGCCGGTGCACAGCAGCAGCAACCCTTTGAGACTCGCCCCCTCCCTCCAAGCTCCCGTTTCTTTTCTCCTGCTGCTGCTGCTGCTACCCTCTCTCGCGCATTGGTTATGTGCGCCCTTAGGTCTGTTCCGGCCGCACCCTCGCCGAGGCACCGGCCCGGGAAAAGGGGTGGGTGGGTGGAAGCTCGGGGAGGGGGAGGACTCACCCGCCGACCCCAGCTCCGCGCTTGTTCCTGTGGTGCTCATCTCATTCTCATCTCATCTCTTCCTTCCGATCTTCGCAACATTATTGTCCTATATGCATTTACCCCGTCGGTTTCTCTAAAAAAATAAATTTTAAAAAAATGGTCTTTTTCTAAGGTCGTAAAATACTTTTTTGAAAGATTCCTTGCCTTTGAAAATTCGGCTAGTTACTTAATTTTGGGACTGTCCATGAACTTAGTCAAATTTTGTGAACACTGTCAATTAGGGACGCGTCCATCGGCTAATTAGGACACGTGCTTCGGGTAAGGTTACCCTCCACACACCAAGGCCTGGGCCCATGCCCTTCTGCATGTAAACTATTCTCTCCCTCGCCCCGCGTCCTACCCCTATCCCTGTCTCTCTCTTATCCTCTCTCCTCCTCTTCCTCTGTCTCCCTCTCTCTTCCTCCCTTCCTCCCACCCTATTGCCCTCTCTTCCTCTCGAGGACTGAGCGCAAATTTACCACATTGTTGATTTATAGAATCCCGTGGTGCGGAGCGGGTGGAGGTGCCGAACGGCTGAGCCGGCTAGGCTGCGTGGGTGGCTTCTATCGACCCCTCGCACGGTAAACAAAAATCTCTGATTCCGAGAGCACGTCTCGATTTTATATAGCGCTGTCTTTTTCTCTCTCTCATGTAAGTAGAAAAGGACAGCGCATCCAAAACCGAGGTGTGCTCTCAGATTCCGAGATTTTCGTGTACAGCAGTGCGTCGTTTCAAACCAACAAGCACCTCAAGACAATTCATTTCACGCGACTGTCTTGAGATTAATATAGTATATAGTTAAACATTATTAATTTATTTGGAGCGGCACGTGAGGCAAGATTATTTCTACCAAGGTTTTTTTTTCTGATTGGGAAATCAGTTTTTTCTGTGTTATCGGAATTTACTTTGGATCTTAACAAAACAAAATGCTGAAATTAATGGAATTACAAGTTTCTGAGCACATTTCTCGAGTTACGCAAACCTGTTTTCGGCAGCGTGGCCTGTGCTCTGTGTTTACTCGTTATTTGCCCGCAGCAGGAGCATATTGACGTCGGCCGTCCTCCTGACTTATTTGACGAAAGAGAATAAAAAGAGCAGAAAAAATATCTACAAGGCAAATTCTGTGGTGGTTACTTCAAATGAGTATACCGCAAAGGCGCTATATTGACTATGGCTGTCAATACTGATTGGTAAAGGGTTTTTTATTGAACTCTTTCGGAAAGCTCACTCCGTAGCTTTTGAAAGTCAAAACCAAACAAGCAAACAGAAAACGTGTGTGCTGTCCTGCCTCGGACTTCATAATTAACCACACACGGACATTTTTTTCGCATGCGAGGGAGAACGGAACGTTAAACTTTTGAATAATTTGATTGCATTCGTCGGATTTTTCGTCCCGCTCTTTGTTGACAGTGCCACTCATATGTGCTACGCATTCTCATAAACAGCATAAAATTATTTTTAAAAAAAACTAAAAATAAAAAAAACAACTTGTGGTTTCGAAGAGATTGATCTTTAGTTTTTGTTGTTCGGTGAGGTGTGTAGTCTAACAAGTGAGAGGTGTGGGGGTGAATAGGGTAGGGGTGGGTGGCAGAAAGCGCACGGTTGTGTATTTTGCGCACCTCTCAATATTGGCAGTGTTTGTTTGAGGCTCGTGAGAGAGAGAGAGAGAGAGAGAGAGAGAGAGAGAGAGAGAGAGAGAGAGAGAGAGAGAGAGAGAGGAGAGAGGGAGGAGGGAGGGAGGGGGGTGAGGGAGGGGAGGTAGAGCGACAGAGAGATTGGTGGTAAGGGGAAGGGGGTGGCTGCTGGAGCGCGCGGGCCTTGCAGGCTGCGTGTAGGCAGAACAATAGCTCGCCTGTCGAGCGGGTTTGCCTACCCTCCCGATCGCAGGCGCCCTACTCGCCGTCGCGTCGCGCCGGGCCCGGAATCCCGCTCGTGTTCGGGCTCCTGGCGAGCGTGAATAGGAATGCCCTTGGAGTACAGCCGGAGTACGCGGAGTACTTGTGTCGAGACCAGCCAGAGAACACGGAGTACAGCCGGAGTATACACCCGGAGTACGTTCCGGCCTGTGCACGGGAGCCGTCCAATCGTCCACCCCGTGGCCTTTGCCCATTTTATTTATGTAGTAGGTTTAAATGTGCATGTGTGGGAAGGTCTCCGAGTATACTTTTCATCCGTTGCAACACATCAAACAAAACTCCCGAGACGTATGAGAGCCGCCGTGCCGTGTAAATAGTTAGTGTTCCCTGTCAGGCGCGCACCTTTGTGCCTTTGTCTCTCTGTCCTCAATCTCTGTCGGTCCGCCCCCCCTCCCCCGCCTCCTCTACTCATCTCCCCCCTCTCCCCCCCCCTCCTACCCCCTCTCCCTTCTATACAACCTCTTGCTCTGCGCAAAATGCCGACAAATACTGGCCTGCAGGCTGTTTCTTTTGTCTGGAAATGAATTCTCCCGTCCAATTCTTCAGCGAGTAGGGACAGGACTGCAGCAGTGTGTCGACAGCCCGTCCACTCCGCCCCCGCCACCGCATTTTCTGCTTTGCTCTTTTTCACTCTCCCCCGTTCCGCCATTTTTGTTGTTGCGGTATCTTGGCATGCGCGGTTGAAGTTGTATCTTGAGACGCGCGTGCTTGTGCGGCACGTTGTCATCAGCGCCGTGCGCACGTCCTACGGTATCGGCGTGCAGACTCGCTCCAGGCGGGCGGGTTTTCTCTCCGCAGCCCTTATGGACTATGGTAAAACAAATGCTTAGTTCTATACATCATTGGTGTCAAGTTGCGAAATGTTCAAAAACTATACACCAGCTGGTGTGTAGTTGGACTTATTAAACGTCAATTGATGTCTAGTTGGTCCAACTATGCACCAGCAGGTGTATAGCTTTTGAACATTTGGAACCAAACGCCATTGATGTATAAGAACAAACTAAACATTTGTTTTACCAGTGTTAGGGCAGCAGGCGCCGAGGGGAGAACAACTCTGGAATCTGGAATGTTGTACACCTCGTAATTCAGGAAAATTCAGACAAATTAATAAAAATTCACAAAAAAATATGAAAAAAAAAACAAACAAAAATTCTGATAAAATTCAGGAGGATTCAGAAAAAAATAAGAAAATTTCACGTGAAAATTCACCAAAAATTCACGAAAATTCGCAAGAGTACACAGAATGTATGCACCAAAATTCAGAGTTGTTGCCCCCTCGGCAGGCGCTCTGCCGCCGTCGTGAGGAGGGCTCGCTGCGGGTTATCCGCCTGGAGCCGGGTGTGGTGGGACGGGGTGGGGCGGGGCGCAGCCAGACAGACATACATGACAAGGCATTGTCTCGCGCTCATCGTCGGGCTGAGCCGAGCCGTTGTGCGGCGGCAGAAGCAGGCACGCCGCGCGCGCAAGAAGACAAATACGGAGCACTTAGTCATGACGGGGACGGCTGGGGAGGAACATGTGTATCTCCTTCCGGCCGCGGCGGAAGTAGAAATATAAATGCGATTCGGACCATGACGCTAACGGGACACACACACACAGACACGCACACACACTCACACGGGGTCTGAAGAAAAACAAGCGCGCGCGTTGGCGTTGCTTGTAAATGATGTGCAGTCCATATTCTGCGTCCTTTTTTTTATTATTATTATTTTAATTCTAAATGGTTTTGAGCTTCCCTGTGCTTTTAACTGTCTCTTGATTTTTAAGTAGTTTTTCACTGCTTTCCATTCACCTCTCCGTTCTGCACTGCCATGTAGAACAAAATCGATGACGCGACGCGCGCTCCCCTTTTACTTTTACCTCCCAGGCACGCGTGTTTTTGCACAGCCGCGGGGGTTGGGGTTAATCATGGGGAAAAGAGGCGCTCGCCGCAAACTGTCGCCATCCATCTCCGCGGGGCGCGCGCCTACGTCTCGGCAGATACGTTTCTGTGATATTTTGTCGCCTGCTCCTCATCCATCTGCTCCCTCGCAATCACCCCTCCTGGCTCACGCGCACTCACGAAAAATAAAAATAAAAAGTCGTTTCGCATCGCTTCTTCCTTTTACTCTCTTATGGTTCCCTCTCTACTCTTTGTTTCGAATCTTTCGCGCCTTAAATCGAGACCTCTCGTATCCTCGCGCCCGCCTGCTTTTCGCGCGCGATTCAGACACACGGCGGCGGCGGCGGACGCGAACGCAGCAGCTCTTGCGCCCGCTGCTATGGCTTGTGTGGCGTGGCGATGCGCTCCAACGCTTGTACGGCTTCGTTCGTACGTCTTGTAGTGCAGACTCACCCCTCTCTCTCTCTCTCTCTCTCTCTCTCTCTCTCTCTCTCTCTCTCTCTCTCTCTCTCTCTCTCTCTGTAACCCCCGCACCGGGTGGCGCGGGGCTCGCAGCCCCTGCCCCCGGCGGCGTGCCACCCCCGCACGACAGACGTTTCCTCCCCCCCCCCTCCTCCCCATCACTTGCCCACCCCCGCGCCATTCTTATTGGCGTTGGCTCTGCGCGCGCGATTGTGAATTCATTTCCTCCGATTGGGTCCCCCGCGCTACGCCACGCCACCCCGCGCGAGGGGTGACACCTCTGCAGACAGCGCTGGGCCCCGGGCTGGGCCGGACCGGACCGGGCTAGCTGATTGATTGCGCTGCAGGTGCGGGCGACAACGCCGCGTCGTGCGTAGCGTAGCACAGTGTGCTCAGCAGCAGCATCACAGCATCCCTCCTCCCTCCCCCGCCCGGCCCCGGCCCCGCGGCAATAAAAATGAAGGGAATGAATGAATGAATGAATGAATGAATGAATGAATGAATGAATAGTAATGCGTCATGATAAGACTGCTGCTGCTGCTCGGTTTGCCGCGCGGTGGTGGTGGTCGTGGTCGTGGTCGTGGTGGTTGTCTGTCTGCGCGTGAGTCGCATGCCATGCCCGCATGCGAGCCCCATTAGGTTACAGAGGGGTCGGCCAAAGCGGTGGGGGGGGGGGGGAGAGAGAGAGAGAGAGAGAGAGAGAGAGAGAGAGAGAGAGAGAGAGAGAGAGAGAGAGAAGGAAAGGAAAAAGATTCGAGGGAAGCCGGGCCCGTGCGCGCGCGCGTGGTCTACCACCACCATAGCGGCCATGTTTAACAGTCCACGCGGTTGTCGGAATCCTTCATCCATATGACTCTCGCCTCCCCTCCCCTCCCCAATCCCCTTCTGTACCCCGAACTTGATTGCTTTTTTAAAGGTCGTGGGTGTATGCTCGACTACAACATTCGTTTTGTTATGTTAAATTCCCGGGTGAACGCATTATAAATTATAAAACAGGGAAGCCGACGCACATCTGTGCATTGAGTGCACTATTTATCACCTGCAGAAGTAGTATCTCAACGCAAACGTTTGCGTTGAATGAAAGTGGCAATATCACAAAACCACCGTATTTGATGATCAGAATAGAATCTTATCGGAGGCTTATTCTTATCATATCGCATCGGAAAACGGGTTTTGCTGTTAGCGCCTAATCTCCACCTGAGTAGTTCTTATCAAGTAATCAAAGCACTAGGAGCATATAAGAAGTTCAACATACGATCGAAAACAATTCTGATTTTCAGACTCTATAGAATATACTTCTCTCACTCAGAAAAATAAAATATTCTTAAGAAGAAAATAGTAGTAAGGGGCACTCAGATCAGGAGCGTCCATACGAATATCGATTACCATACTACCAACAGTTTTTGGTAAAATTTTCGACAAAACTTCGAAATTTATGTAAATTTTTGCACATTTTCATGAGGGGAAACGCAAATTAGCATTAAAAACTACGAAAAGAGGAATTTTTGGTGTGTGATTTCCATAACACAAGATTACCCCTACCCCTCGTAATAGTCTTACAGTAACGATGATCCAGTGTGTTTTTCATCCCTTTTTTTTCCTGCGGTGTGAGGCGCCGCCACCCGCCCTTCCCACCCCTCGACCCAGCCTCTCTTTTCTCTCTATCGCCGCTCCCCAGGCAGCGACCGCAGTAGATTTGCCTATGTATCAATGTCACCGCTTAGGTCATTAGTGTGTCGCCGCAAGATATTTTAACAGCTTATTCGCGGACGCGTATTTATTGATGTGTAATCTTCTCTGTCCCCTCTTTTTCACAGCTAGCTCCTCGCCTTCTTCTCCTTTTCTCTTCCCTTGTGTGCTTTCCTTTCCGTCTCCTCCCTATTTCGCGGCGAATTGTTTCCAATAGCTATCTTTCTTGCCGTGGATATTTTTGTTTTCTTTCTGGCGCAGCCAGGAACCCGCGCGCGGGTTGCCTCATAGCGACGTGTCACATGACATCATTTGACTTCCAAATGCTGTGCTTGTGCACCGAAAGAGACGCCCTCTACTCGCCTTCCTCCACACCGCGCGTCCCGACGCAGAAAAAAATAATAATAATAACGGAGCAGAAGAAGCAATATCCTCGTCTCCGCGGCAAATTGCCGCCTCGAATGAATTGGAGAGCGAAGCAGCACGCGGAAATGGCCATCGGCTGTGTCAATAACACACTTACTATACCGAGTGGCCCACCCCGTCCCGCCACGCCACGCCCCGCACCGGCCCGGCGCCTTTGAAGCCCTCGCGCCGCCCCTTTTCCTTTCTCTTTATTTTCTCCAGCAGCACCACATCGTAATCATTCATGAGTTTCACGATATTATACGCTTGCAAATCCGCCTCAGCAGCTAATACCGGTATATCGAATCTCCTACGATCCCTAAAGAGACGAACCGCGCCAAAATAACGCGCGGAGCATTCGGAAAAATCGCTTACATAACGCCATGGGCCGTAGTGTGGTTACCTTTCTCTAGGGTGTCAAGCAAGGCAGCCGTGTGGTGCTCCTGGCGGGACCACCCCGTACAGTCGGACCCGCTGCATCTTTGCCCATTTGCTCGCGGAAATGGGACTTATTGCATCATGCTGTCCCACCTCCCTATCCCCTCCGTTTCCTTCCACGTCCGTATCCGGCCCGTAGCGAGAGGTTAGGCGGTTATTGCGGGAGGTCCCCGCCGCGCCATTTCCCGTAACCTCTCCCTCCACCTCCCCTGCGCGGTGCAAAACTCTGAGTCTCCTCTACCGTGAATGATGATCAATATTATTTTTCCACACTCACGATCAGGCCGATGCAGTGCTTTCTCTTATCCTCTGCTTGCCTATCTCCTTGTCTACCTCGCTCCACCCTTTCTCACCCTCTTCCCTCTCACTTTATTCCCCCCACCCCTTTTTCCCAAACGATGGATGGACAGACAGGTCGCTGCCCACTGGCGCGCAGGGCCGGAAATGAAAAGAAGAAGCCAATTTCCGACGGAATAGGAGATCTCCGGCTGCGTACTATGAAGTGAATTAGTTTCCCCCTTTTTCGAGGTATCACTTTTCATAGTTCGGGCAGGGGCTGGTTTTCATATCCTGACGAACGCTTTGGACCGTATTGAAGGGTTAGATTTAGTGATGACAACAACAACATTTCACAAGTACATCGCACCCTGTTGTAACATTCAGGGCGTTAGGGAGGGGGTGGGGGGTCTTACATTTTCTCCTTCCGTCTCCACCTCTTTGCTTTTTGCGTGGCAGGGCAGCGAGTCGCGCGCCAAGTCAGACCGGCGCAACCCCTGCGGGATTGCCGCCTCCTCCAACCCGAGTGTGCCGGAGGTACTCTCTGCTGGCTGTGCTAATACCAGCGGTGTGGTGTCGCGAGGGACTTGCAGGAGGGAAGAGATGGCTGATGGCTGAGTCGAAAGTCAAAGAGTCTAGACTTGTCGGGTCAAATAATTACGAAACTGACAATTCCGCGCGGGCCTCTCTGTGCTTGCCGTCCTGCGGCTCGGCTTGGATTTCCTGCTGGGCCCCTCCCCTGATCCTGCTGGCCCTGCTGCCGGAGGGATGAGGATGCTGACGGGCTCCCGCAGGCCCCGCAGGTCTAGTGGGGGCGGGGCGGGGCGGGGCTGGGCTGGGCGGGCGGGATGGTTCCCAGCTGGGCGAGGCGAGGCAGGCAGCAAGGAGGTGTGGGCGGGCCGCGACCCAGACCCACCCGAGCCACCCCCAACCACCCCCTCCCCGGGAGCCCACCCCGCCCAGTGGCAGCCCCACCCCACTCCACCCGTCCCACGCGCGCGCCCCGCCAGCCCCGCCCAGCGGCGCTCAGCACTGCTGGCTGCGGGCCCAGCAGCCCAGCCCCAGCCCAGCCCCAGCCCCAGCAGCAGGCGCGCCGTGCTCAGGCAAACCATTTGCCTCGGACAAGGATTTCTCTTTCACGAGACCCTAGACTAGTCGTGTCGCGTCCCCTCAGCGGCGTGGGGTGGGGTGGGGGCGCACCAGTGGCTAGCTGCAGACCGAGCCCCTGCTGCCCTGCCGCCCCGGCCTATGCCCCGGCCCCCCACAAAGACCCCACACAAGCGCCTCCCGCAAGTTTTAAGCCTCTCCCTTAGTCCCCTAGGCGCCGCGCGGCCCCGCTGTCGACCCGAAGGCTGCTGCTACGGTCGCCGAGGCCGAAGCCGCGGCGGGTCCCACGCCGGCCTCAGCCCGGCTCACCCTCTCTAACCTCCCCACAGTTTTCCCGATTAAATTTTCAACCCCTCCCCTACTACCCCCCCCCCCCCCACCTCTCTCCCTACCCTGACACACCCTGCTTGCTCCTTAGACCCTGCCTCCCCCCTCCTCCGCCCCCCTAAACGCGCGCGCGCGTGCGACCCCTTTCACATCAACGTCCGCGCGTCGTCATTGACGTGGTCGTCGTCGGGGTCCTCAGGGGACTCTCCCTCTCTGTCCGTGTCGGACCGTGTCGGCGACGTGACCGATGGCGTTGAGCCCCTCCCGCCGAGCGACGGCAGCGCGCTCTGCGGGCGGCGCGCCGTACTGGGCCAGCCGCGCCCTACCATGAATGGCCTCCGCCCCGTTTCCCAGGCAGCTCGCCGCGAGCTGGCCGCGCCCCGCTCCGCACTCCGCGCGCACCGGCCTCGCCTCCCCTCCCCGCTCCTCCCCCCCTCCAAGGTCAAGGGTCGTAGCGGCCTCGCGTGCCGCAGCGAGTGGCAGATTCCTCGGTGCGTGCGGGTCCGTCTGCGGTCGTCTACTGCTTGCTCTCGGCCGAGTCGTTGTCACACCAGAGCACCACTGCCGCACGCGTGGCGGCGGGGACCGGCGGGGACCGGCGGGGACCGTCAGCCTAGCACTGCGATCGAGAGGGAAACAACTCTGAATTTTTGGTGTACGAATGTTATGAATTTTGATGTACAAATTTTATGAATTTTGGTGTACAAATTTTGTGAATATATCTGAGTTTTTATTGACTTTTCTGGATTTTTGGCTTGAATTTCACTTCCATTTTTGTGAAGTTTCCTTAATTTCTCTGAATTTTCCTGAACTATGAGGTGTACAAAAATTTCAGCATTTGTTCCCTCCTTGACAGCGATCCTTGCCCAACGCCACGAGGACAAATTCTCGCGAGTCAGCGTAGGAGCAATCTTCATGGTGCTTAAAAAAAATTCTGAATTTTCGCTCCCGTTAATCCGCCCATGCCTATGGCGATCTGAAACCTTAAATACTCCCGGACGTACCAACAACCCGCTATATACCTTGCCACGCAGCTCTCCCCGCACTGATGTACCGGGCTGTGGTGGTTGGTGGTGCAGGGCTAGGAGTCAGGGCGGGTTGTGGCGGGGCGTGGCGGGGCGTGGCGTCCGCAGCAGAGCAAGCGAGGGCCGGCAAACACAGAAGTGTTAGCCAGGGAAAAATATAGGGGCGGATGGGGGTGGGGCCGAAGTGGGCTGGTCCGGGGACGTGCAGGGTAGGCTGTGACGTGGACGGGCCTCGGAAGTGTCCTAGACGTCCTCCTCCTTCCCTTCCGCCGATAGAGGGTCCTCTTGACGGAAGCACATGGGCGACGCCCTTTGTTTGCTGTGCGTGTACTCTCTCTCTCTCTCTCTCTCTCTCTCTCTCTCTCTCTCCTCTCTCTCTCTCTCTCTCTCTCTCTCTCTCTCTCTCTCTCTCTCTCTCTGCGGGGGACCGTGTCAAGTCCCATGACCTTGACGAGGTGGCTTCGTGTGATATTTCATTCAAGTGTATTATTATGAAACGATTTTTGAAAGGAATAAGGAAGAAAAAAAATTTGCAGTGGGGATTTGGTTAGTTTTTTCAGAAACGAGTAGCGCATCCTCAACACCAACGGTGTAACGCCGACTTAAGCACCATAGCAGCGGCATGGGGTGAAGAGGGGGCGTCAACTGCATTTAGCTATCCAACTCAATTACCAGGAGGACAGTGAAAAAATTACCTCTTGACTTCTCGTTTTCTCCGGGCCTCTTCGTCCCCCATTATCAGTGTCCTCCTTATCCCCCCCCCCCCCACCCCCTTGAGCAGCGTCCGCCAGTCCCTTCCCCGTTTTCTCTCCCTTCGCGTTTTAATTTCGTCAACACCCCTCCGCCACCCCGCCTGCCTCCGCAACCCCCGCAGCCCCGCGAGCGGGACCCTCATTCCCCGCGGAGACATCTTCGCAGTCTGAGTGGGCCGGCCCGGCGCACACAAGGAGCCCATATCTCCCTTCGCCCCCTCCCTCTTTTTCCATTCTATCCGCACCTTGCCCCCTCGCCTCTCTCTGTATCTGTCGGTCTCTCTCTCTCTCTCTCTCTCTCTCTCTCTCTCTCTCTCTCTCTCTCTCTCTCTCTCTCTCTCTCTCACATCACGCATGAACACGCTTTGCCGGGTTCATTTTCTGTCAACATTGTCCGGTAAACGCGACTCGTCTCGTACGGATTTTTTTTTTCGCACTGTAGATGGCAGATGAGCAAATAAAAAAATCCATCAGGCAAGATGTTTATTTGTGATTCACGATATATTTTGTAAATAACGATCCGCGAAATGTGTTCTAAATTTGCGGCCACCCTCTCCTGCTGCTCCTAGTTGAACTTCAAGTCAGAAAGCACTGCTTGTATGCGGAATTCCGCATACAAACATCCAAAAATTTTCCCGTGAACCGACTATAGTTTTCGAAGCGAAAGCTGAAGTGCTGAACTTTACGTCCGTTATGCAGATTTCACAGAAACCCATAGAAGAATATTTTTTCTCCCTTTTTTTGCGTGCGATAATGTGCGACAGTGTTCAACATACTCGCACCCCCAGCCCCCCTCCCCCCTCCCTTAAAGGCCTTCATCCCCATTTGCGTGGTCCTTCTCGCACCGAGCATCCTGACCAGACCGCCACCCTACTTGGGACCCCTGCCCTGCTCCTCCCCCTGATGTCATCAGCAATTTCTCCTTGTGCTGTTTCAGCGCGCGCGGGAGGGTGGAGGGGCGAGGAGGGGGAGGGAGGAAAAAGTGGCCCGGGCGCAAAAAGCGAAGGGGGCTCATTTGTATTAACTTTTGGTGCGATA